>CM023458.1:110418737-110597853 GCA_013339765.2 Haemaphysalis longicornis | reverse complement strand
AATTATCGCATTCTGCTTGTCCCGGCAAAGTCGTACTCATAACCCGTCCCGTATCGATAACTGTCTCCGTATTCTACGTACTTGTAAAGCGCCTGTCTAATTTTTGCATCGCTGGTTCCGAAGACTAGCCACTGACACCATCACAATAATCCTTCGTAACAGCACCTATACATACGATTCTGTTTAAACAACGTTGAGAAGTGATTTTCACCTGCAGCAGAGAATGGGGAGCGATCTCAATCACAATGGCGTCCCTGGGCACGCGCTGCAGGCCCTCGTAGAAAAATACTGGCGAGAGGAAGTTGTTGATGAGGTAATCCGCAGAGCAGCGTTGGCCAATTGGTTCAGTCCAGCATCTCTCCGTCACAGAAGTGCTGACCCAGTGAGAACTTCGCAACGTCGGCTCCGGAATCACCTTTGAGGCCGGAGAGAAAAGAGAATGTGTGAAGAAATTAAGTCTAAAATGTGCATAACTTTTCTCAGTTGCGGCTACCGCAAAATGATTTCCTCTTGCTTTAGGGATGCAAGAGTTATTCAAGAAAAAACCT
This sequence comes from Haemaphysalis longicornis, assembly GCA_013339765.2. Classification (NCBI taxonomy): domain Eukaryota; kingdom Metazoa; phylum Arthropoda; class Arachnida; order Ixodida; family Ixodidae; genus Haemaphysalis; species Haemaphysalis longicornis. The sequence goes on along the minus strand of CM023458.1, from coordinate 110,597,305 downwards.
GCAAAATTTTAGTACAATTTACGGATAAATTTGTTTTTTCTCTTTAGTAGCCACGTCGGAGTACACGGTGCCGTTTTTGTGATTGATATCGAAAACAGTTGTTTTTGTTTGGTTTTTTATTTTATGACTTTATAGAATGCTATTCTATCTCAAACTGCAGAATACAGCAAAACAAATCCAACTGGTGTTTTTGTCAAATGGGAGTATCTGCTCTAGTGTAAGGGACACTGAGTATACCTTTAGGGATCCCCGCGAGTGTAACCTGGGGTCGGGGTTAACAACAAAAAAATTGGCCGGGCATGTGCTCACTTCTCTGCAAGTGCCGTCGAACCGCCGCCGCTTCCATATAAATGTATGTTTTGTGTTTCCCGCGCAGTTCTCATGCTGTTTACCTCCTGTCTTGCTGAAGGCTTTCTCAAGTCAATTCAATTATCCCGCGTTCCACTGCTCGTGCGCCATGTACTAAACCTTTTGTGTTACTGATGAACTTTTTAGAATGTCACCACGTGCTACAGACTCGTCGAGGCATTTGTGAATTATTGAACTAGCAGGCAGAAAGAATAATTTCAACAGGTATTTTAATTTGACAGCGGGAAAATAAAGCAGCCGTCTATTTTAATTAAAGGCACCGTAGATTATCACTTCTCTCGTAAAGAAACGAAGAATTAACTGCCCTTGTTATAAAAATTGAAATTCCACAGTTATATAAAAAAAATGCACTTCGGGCGTGCTGTCAGCGCTCTTCTTATTCCGAGTACAGGATGTTGTTGAGATTTATGCGAAATATAGGAAAACCTTTGTTGAGGTTGGCGAGACGTTCGTACTACAACAAATAGTTCTATGAAAATCGGTGCTGCCTCCCGAAAACTTGAATAACAGTTAACCGTATATTGGGTTGGCCCTCAAAGCTATATATTAATGCAACTATTTCAAAACACTTCCTTACTCTCGGTCACTGTACGCAATAATTAAATAATAATATTCCAAACCTCCAATCAGGTGACAAATTCCCACCACAGCTCTCCGGCCATCACATAGCAAGGCCTCTCCTGCATACTTGCCTCCCGTAACTCTGTTGACTCGCACGATATCATGCTTAGTTGCAGGCCCAGAAAAGCCCCAGTCACAGACGGTTTTTACGTAATTGGACTGCAGTGAAACTTCAACGTGTTATGCAACGCAATAAGATTTATGCTCAATTCTTTTTTGGAGCATGGTTTATTACTGCTGAGCTCAAGATTGCCCTGCCGAGGCCGCTCCATATACGTGAAGGCTTTAAAACAACCGAAGATTACACACCGATATCTATCCTTCTTTGTTTTGTAGAAATGTAAGAAAAACATATTAAAGCGGAAGCTTTCTCAGTAGAACCGATAGCGCCCTGTCAAAGAACTAATGCATTTCCCTGTAGACCGATTGGTCGACCGAAAAGTTCTGATAAGATCTCTGGCACACGGCGCATGCCTGAAACCGTGCTTCTGTTGTGTCAAAATGGTTACGTGAAAATCGCAAAAAAGGAGCGGCTCTAGGTAATACGATACAGGAATCGATCATAAAGATAGAATGTACCAGTATTCTTTTGCCTCATGAATCACGTATCGGTATGGATTGAGTTCGCTCGAAGATGCGTTTACTCAGTCCAAGTAAAATAATCACATATGTTCTTTCTTCGTTTGAGATTTGGGTCTTGAAGGTTTGGCGCCTTCACGGACGTAGTTTCAACGAAGGCTAAACGCACTTTTTGCAAAGGTTCTAACAAACTTCTGCCGCAGTTTTGATGCCAGAAATCTTTCGCGCTTCTCTTCTCGTGATATAAAAAACTGAAGTGTTTTTCAAATTCTCTGTTTGAATTTAGAACAGAAAAGTTAACTACAATACTATTAGATAAACTATTGTGACGTTATCTTATCTGTTTTCAATATCATTAAGGTCTCTTGTGCTCATTTCCTGGCCGGCGCAGCATCCGACTTTGTTTTCTATCATTGCTCATTCAAAGGCTTGAAATTTTAGGTTTCGGGGCCCTTTGGAGTAACTTTGAGAAAACTTCTGTCTTAATTGGGCTATAGCAGTGAAGATATAGAATTTATCGAATTATAAAGTTTTTTTGCAATCAGGAGTGGCGCAAGGGTCTGTTGTATCCCAATTTTGCACTTTGCACTTCTACGTCGCCCTATATGTGGTTCCTGAGAAAAAGTGTATTTCACATGTAGTACGTGTTGGTAACGCAATAATTTACACTACTACTGTTTGCATGACATCAAAAATAAAAATTTTGTGCTTCTCGCAAACGTTTCAAGTTTAATATTCACCTTTTCGAGGGCCTCTCGCAATGCCGGTCCAATGTTGTGCACATGAGGGCAATGGAAGGCCACGTCCAGGCAGTTCACTGCTGAGACGAATACCCTCTCTGCCTTGAGTTCGTCTAGGAACCTTTCCATTGGTTCAGCGAGGCCGGATACCGTCACAGAGTCGGCGGCGTTGTGACAAGCCAGAAATATTTCACTACCGCAGCGAGATTGAGCCTCTTGCCAGGTGAGCCCTGCAAGAATTTCCCCGAGCTTTAATATGGCATAGACAGGGCAGCTGACAAATTTTACTTGATTGAAATATTACGGGGAAGACCGTGACATGGGTTACTGAGCGTTAACGGAGACAAGAGAAAACTGGTATTTGGCATCAGGTTTGCCCTAATATGCAGCCCCCTAGCACTGGGTGACTCATAGCGAGGTATTTTAGCTAAACGTTTTGACTTTCGTTTCTAGTGCCGTTTGGTACGTAAAGCATGAGGCACTTAATGCCGAGGACGTCGCTCTCTGAAACGTAATCCAGAGCAAGCCTGGACGATGGCGTGCCAATCAACGTCATAACTTCCTTCGGGGGCTATAAAAGGAATATAAACAAGTAAATTTATAAAAGCTGTTCATCCGGCGACTTTTCAGCCGAGGCTGGCCATTTCAAATATGTTGAGAGAGAAAAACAAATAGCAGTCCAAAGTGGTTAATCTCGAACTAGTATGGGTGGGGGAAGGCTTCAAGAAGCTTACATGCTTCAAAAAGCATTCCCGTTGTCTCTGCTGCCGTAAGTATAGTACGGAAATGTAACATTTCTGTCCTGTTGTCCTAAAAAGAGATGCCTCCAAAAATTCGGCGACACCAAAATACAAGACACTAGTCTGGAAAACAAGCTATATCAACTTGCTTTCTATAGAGGGTATTTGGAGGTAAAAATTTTTTTGTTGTTCTGGTATTCGACTCAGGTAGTAGTATTAACAATGCTCGGATCGGCTGGTGACCATAACGCAACTCACGAACATTTTCACTCCCATTCGGGCAAGACTCATTGCCTGATAGATCTTATATATTGATTTTACTACGAGTTTTAGACAAAACCTTGCAGGAGCGACCCAAATGGTTGATTCAGACTGATGAGGCTGGCATGTAGTAAAACACAGGCTCTCCTTATTAACGGGATGTAAACTTTACATGGCAATGAAAAAGCTGAGTGTGAAAAAATTAATTCGCCTCGTATCTGCTCATTTTGCTGCAAATGTTTTCGAAAGACTATGAACTTCTGCAACGTAAATGGCTCTCTTTTATCCTCCGCCCAACTCTCCTGCTCTTCGCCTCTTTTAAAAAGCGCGTGCGATAAACACGGTGGAGGTTAGCTAATGTCAGTTCATTTTTCCTGCATTCAAATGCTCCTGCCATCTAGTAGAACATTTTTGTGCTGTTTAACTCGGAACACTGCCACGAGGTCGATGGTCTCGGAGCTCTTCTGGTAACTTATGGTTTTCATTGCATAAAGTGTGGTTTTAATTCCGTATTTGTTTTCACTTAAAAGAAAACTCTTAGTAGCAGTTGTGCATTGATGCTTTGCATCAAATATACCTAATGTTTTCTTTTTTCTTAACGATGTTGACAAGTATGAACTATGCTTCCAGATTTAGTGCCTCGCAAAGGTTTTGGTTCTGTGAACTTATAGTTCAAGAATTCGTTTACTTTTGGCCGGAACCTGAACACAGGACAGACAGACAGACAGACAGACAGACCGACAGACCGACAGACAGACAGACAGACAGACAGAAGACATAAAACATGCATACCTAGATCCATCCATCCATCCATCCATCCATCCATCCATCCATCCATCCATCCATCCATCCGTCCGTCCGTCCGTCCGTCCGTCCGTCCATCCATCCATCCATCCATCCATCCATCCATCCATCCATCCATCCATCCATCCATCCATCCATACATACATACATACATACATACATACATACATACATACATACATACACACCAAAAAATTCCCCGCATTTCCCCGAGGGGAAGAATGTGAAAGTGCGAATGCACGAGTTGAATTTGCGTGGTTCGGTAATGTTCGCGAAAGAGAGATCACACACACACACACAACTACAAAGAAAGAAAGATGCATTTATTCACAGACACCTATTTGTGTTGTCGTTGTACTTGATTGCTAGAGCGGATCTCAGCTTTGAAATTTCGTGTCAGTACTCCTTTAAGCGGCTGCATTAGCCCTTCTCACGCCCGATTCCTGGCCAATCCCCCACGTGGGTATGTGCCATGTCAGCGGCCAGGCAGCGCGCGCCCATCTCCCCCCGTTGCCAAGGAAGACGAGGAGATTCCTGGCCAATCCCCCACGTGGGTATGTGATGCGGACATCGCCGGTGGACGCAGGTTCAGGGTCGCTTAAGAAGTGCATTCGCACTTAAAATTTTCACGTTGAAGTAACCAGCCTGAAACAATTAAACTAGCTTCACTGACTGGACGTAGCGAATGCTGATGTAAAAAGCAAAGCTGCTAGGAGTCCCCTAATCGCAAGGCTAAGCTTAATAGGACTTCTCAAAGTCAGCAAGACGCCTTGCACAAGCTAAGTCTGGCTGAGCGATTATCTATCCTCTAGCGCATTTCTTCAGTATTCCTGGCGCGTACTTCTGGATTCGCCCGACAACGCCGGACCCGTTTTCGCGCCAACTCTTGCTGGCCATCCCTGATGCGCGGCTTTCTTCCTCTGGAGAGGGCGCGACTGAACCCATTTTCCGAACATTCTAGTAACGACCGCCAAGCGCACTCGTCTATATTTCCACGCTCCTTCGAACCATCTGTTGGGAGCGCGCTCCCCACATGCCCCACTCCTCGCCTCCTCTACTTGGCTGCGTGCACTGCGCTTGGCGCATGCTCCCCTGTTTCCTTTACGCTGCACGTGTGCTTAGCTCGTGCTGCTCTCTCTCTAGGCTATGCGTTTTCCACGTCGCTTGCGTCAGCGTTACCACGCCTCGTCCCACAAAAGCTTCGACCAAGAACAACTCCGCTGACAAAAAGCCATGGCGCACTTGCTAGTTTCCTATGTACAAGCGGAAATTGGATATGCCAGTACAACGGTTCACCTCAATCGTGCAAACAGAAGGAACGAGATTGAGAGTTACCGACTACGCCATGGCTCCCTTGGGCATATTCCACCAGTTCCGTGCAGCGTCCCCTCCAGTATGCGCACAGCACGGCCTGTTCTGCTGTTAGGGCTCCGTCAAGGTACGCACAGCCGATTTCACCCATGGAGTGGCCGAGGGAAAACCATCTGGTTTAATTCCCATGGGCGGTGAGCATATCGACGAGCGCAACCTGCAAAGCAATAAGCAAACTCAGAGATGCTCTTCCAAGTAAAAATACTTCAACCAGCACACTTGGAAACGTTATACTACTGGCCTTACTTTGCGCACAAGGGTTGATAGTGACCAGTCTTCAAACTCTTTCCTAAACACCGAACGTCATTCGGGAACCACAGTGACTTGCGGTTCAGTCATGAGGTTAATATTAGAGAGTTTCAGCATACCATGCATACCGTATGTTCCGTGTGTTCGTTTGCACCGGAACCATACCGGGCATGTGGGCGTTGGCCCGGGTAGGGCAGCTCAGTTCCGCTAACAGGAGTCCGACCCTTGCCGTGCCCGCTCATATCTTCCGCTGAGAAGCGGCCCGCCCCGCCGCGCCCGCGCGTGCATACGCACTCGGGTCCCGGTACAAACGGCACTCGCGGAACACACGGTACGTACAGTAAGCTGAAGCTTTCTAATTATGCCCGTTATGGTAACCTCGGAGACGAGAACATCCCCATGTTCAGGTTCGGGAATTCCCTGTAACTCTTGCTAACCGGAGAGCCAGAAATTTCTACATAGTTAGCAGGACACAAGGCTTCTGAATTGCGGTACTCCGCTACGCAAATCATTCAATTCTGTTTTGCATTCCATGATAGTGTGAAGGCGATACCAACGAGCGTATGCTATATGGCTTGTTGGTAGCTTCTTACGGCCCGTTTTATTATTCTATTGGGAACGATTGTGAGTGAATGCTTCTTAGACCGCTGCAATTATAACTTACGTGCTAACTGGGCTTTACGTGTTCATACACAAATAGGGAAACTATATTTAGGATCACGATAGACTGGTGTAGGGGTTCTTTCTCTATTCGTTCAGTTGATGATGTGGCTTAGATTATTGGCTGAGTGTTGTTGTTGAGCATCAACTTATAACTTATGCCGTGCACACGGATACGGATACAGCTTTTGATTGCTTGTATACAAATCACCTAAAACGTTTCACCATACAATTGGGTCCTGTTGACTCCAGCTCGGGTAACTGAAACTTATTAATTATTCAGCAAAACTGAGGATTCATATTTTGGCTATGTTTTTCAACTTAGGTGATTGAAATTTTAGAAGAACTTGTTGGTGGCCGAGTTGGTGCATCGTTAACGTGAACTGCGCAATTTGAGACGGCCACAAAAGGAAAACAGGACAGGCGCAGGCAGTCCTGCGCCTGTCCTGTGTTCTCTCTTTTTTGTAGCCGTCTCAAATTGCGCAGTTTGTTGCTTCACATTAAAAATTGAAATTTTTATTTATTTCGGTTATTTGGGAAGGACGTCACACCAGGTTCTTATTAGCGCGTGCCATTCTTTTCGCCGGTAACGTAATTCGTTGAACTTCAAGTGAAGCGCGTGGTAACAAGCTTATAAATTGTAAAAATGATTTTTTTCCGTAAATTACAACATTTCCTGTAAAACGTGCGGTATACCTTGTTTGTGCTTTCACCAAAGTCTTTGAGGCAAGTCAGGAAACTTCACCAGTAGATATTGTCTCCTGCAGTAGAAGCACCTGATTTTAACAGCGGAGCAGTGCTAGGGCTGGCTTTGGCGACAGTCTGTCCCGGTATAGTGTCCCGCTCTCTCTGGACAGGTTTACCCTTCGTACAAAAACTGGTTACCGGTATAGAAAAACTTCATCAAAAATAATTGTCCCCGGGTTTTCTCATTTTGATACTGTATGGGTTATATTGCCCCGGAAGAAATGTCTTCTTGTCAATGCGTTTGTGTTTCGAAGTGAAGCCGACTTTAAAAACATCGGTGTAAGGTTGGTTTTTGTAAGCTGGATTTTCCACATGATGTGTTGCACAGTGAATAGTGAGGAGGATAAAAATCAAAACTGCTATTAATCTAGTATTGCCCAGACTACACTGAAAAAATTATACGACAATTGGCTGCTACGACAACTCTACTCTTACACCGAATTATTGCTTTTGTAAAAATTAGTGCACAGTGAAGTCGTAAGCGTTACATAATTTTTGCCAGGCCCATCTACGCTGTAAGAATGGTTACAGAAAGCGGCTTTACTGTTGTTATAGAGGACTATCGAGAAGCACATTACATAAATATTAGCTGCTATAACCGACCCTAACATTTCGCACCACTGCTTCGGTCTTCATACATCTTCACAAAGTTGAGACACTGAGTTTTTGATGAGTCTGTATTGCAGATTTAAAATAAAGGTATGCATTCGGAAGGGAATCTACACGGGCGATCACGCCAATTCACGTTTTCCACATACGGATTCAAGTAGAATCAGTACTTCTAATTCTGTACCTGAAAAGCGGTGATGGAAACGAACGTAGACGGCCATTCTCTCTGTGCCCAGGTCTTTGGTGGTACCAGTTCTATTAGGTCGAGGTTGAACTGCTTGAGGACTTCGTGCGACTTGGGATCGAGCGGGCGAACACATCGAATTGCATCATCTGCCGAGCAATGCCATTCCACTGGCAGCCATCCCGGTGAAGACATACCAAAGTGGCCTCCCTTCCATGGAACCTCTTTGGGGCCCCTTTGACCGCAGCCTTGCATGTTTCATCGGGTGGTACCAAGGTAAATCCTCGAAAAGGAAACTGCTTCACGCTGGGCTGTCCGACGTTATTTAGAAGCGCGTACGTGGAGTCTGGGTGTGGATCCTTCGACTTGCAGTCTTTCCAACGTGCTCTGCGGAAAAAGTCATTTCAGAGACATAAGCTACCTCCAAGATGGGTGTACCGAAGGCAGTGAACCTAATGTATCATGGACAATTATAGCTAAAGCAGTGCAGAAAAAGCTCACATTAGTGTAGCAGAAGATGGTAAACCGTAATAGTAAACAAAATAACTTACAGCTTCTAAAGCATGTGCTACTGATGTCGTCGAGCTGGTTTCGCGGTCCGGGGTAGATTTGACCTTCGTTTGACTCGCAGCGTACGCCGTGCCCTTGCAACGGCATTACTCTCCCTCCGCCGGGCCGAGTCGCCGCTGTACCGAGCGGCGCCGACGGCCGCGTTTGCCCCATAAAGTAAAAATAACGACCCGCGTTAATCACCGCCGCCTTCCGTTGCTGGCTTGGCGTATGCGCTCTACACAGATTGAGTCGTGCCGGGCCGTCTACTCTGAGCGGTGCCTCGGGAGATAGAGGCTTTGCACCGTCGCTGGCAAGCGGTATCTGATCACCACGCTTATATAAGCTAATAGGTTCGAGGGGGGCGATGGGGGAGGGGAAGAAAAGGGCCGAAAACTGAACTGGACTGGTCGTGGTGTGCCGACACCTTATTCACCCCAGCGGGTTATGCCCGACGAGCCGTTCATCTCGGAGAACCCCGGAAGCGTAGAAAAAGCCAGGGGTTGGACGAATAGTATAAAAATTACAGCTAAATCGAAAGCTTCATCAATAGAACCCATAGACGTAACCAAGCCAAGCATTCGCAAGCAAGCATCTCTCTGCATATCCAGGGTTAGCTGAGCTGTGCCGCAGCCTTTTAGTAATTTGCTTGTGATATATTCATACACTTAGGTCCCTCTAGAATTAGAGAACAAAAACTACAGAAAGAGACCTCGTGCTTCAATGTGTTTTCGGTCACAATCACGATAGTATGCGTTGATGTTTTCAACGCTCACTTCGCACGTAAGTACAGTATTCTGCACGTATGCCTATTTACCATGACAGGTTAACACATAAAAAGAGTATATAAATTCGTGCTGGGTCGAAATAATTATGTTATACGTTCCTGTTGGATAGAGATTTCGATCAGCACGAAGGCCAACATCTAATGAGAAATATTCTACCAGACTAAAAGGTCACCTCCAAGCAAGATCCCTGCCAGAACGCGGATGGCTTAGCCCATACTTACAGTCAGTGCATCTGCCGTCCTCCCGGCCATAATTAACAATCCTGGAAGGTGAGGGCTTCAGACGTGGGAGGCTTTTGACGTGTGGTCCTGAGTGCGCTTGCAGGATGGTGTGAACGTTTCGTGCCTCCGAAGCCGGATGCATTGATTCCTACAAATGCACCTGGCAAAGGCTTGTTGCGGTCCACTACCTCGATGGTGCCATCAACAGGGACGAGATGTTTGGGTTGGGTTCCACAAAGTGTATGTTGCCAGCAATGGTTCCTGTTTCCATTGCGAGAATTACTTTCGCCATAGAGCAGATTCCTGAAGTTGAAAAGAAAAAAGGTCACTTTCAAGCCATTGTTTGAGAAAACGTTGTAAGTTTGTAGACAGTAGTTAGGTGATCGGGATAAGCCGGCACTAGGGATAGCCAGCTTTATTCATATTATGTTTCTTGTACGCTTCGTGAAGAAGTCACAGGTGGCATTTTGCTTTGCCAGCGTTTTCCAGATCAGTATTTCGGCTCACCTCATGAGCCGAATAAAATTGCAAATATAAGTACGCATGGTACACTCGCATTTCCAAAGTTATTTCTTAATAAATGTGTAGACGGTGTCATAATGTATCCCACAAGCCCGTTCTAGAATTTAAGCTGCGCTTGAATTCGGTAGGAAGGTTGGTTGTTGTTTATTGTTAACATATAAAACGCCAAAGTGAGCCGTAATAGCCGTAAGGCCTAGCGAGCTACAAGGCATCTTAAAAGATGTGAAGTCAAATTGAAGCAATCCTACAGGCGTTAAGGCACTATCAATTTTTTATAAACTGAGCTTGGAGAGCAGAAAAACATCCTAACAGATATGAACAGAAAACCATTTGCAGAGACGAAAGCCCCTAATCAGGCTTTGCTAGAATAAACATGTTTGGAGAAACACATGGTCAGAACCAAAGAAAATGTTACGTGCAGAGAACCAGGCACGTTTGATGTGAATACACTTGAGTTAACGTGCATGGGGTGTAACTTTGCCCTCAGGTGTCTTACAAGAAAGATAAAGAAAACTTTTATAGGTAGGAGTACAGATGATGGGTACAATTCTGTAGCCGGAAGCAGATACGAACAAGCATGAACACACAGGCGTGCGCGCATAAGCACCTACACGCGCTAACGCACTGCCACAGAACGTGGACAGACTGGACAGAATTAAAGAATAAATGTTTTCAACAAGCATGACCCTCTGGCCTGGTGGGCAATAGGGGAAGTAGTTATGATTTACGGGTCGATAAAGCCCATGTTCTGTTCATAACGAGGTGACCCTACTTCACGAAGGACCACAGTCCTAGCAGAATTAAAACACGAGGGCGGCGATGAGAAAAATCCGGGCACGCGGCTAGACACGCAACACTCCCACGTTGAGACATGCGCGAACCCAAACGTGCATACCACACAGGAACCAGGGCCTACACACGCACTCATACACGCACACACACGCAAGTGCGCACACAGTCGCCCGCCAATCAGCAAACCCGTGCTGAATTCACCCCTCAGCAGAGTGAAGAGCGGATGCAAAAGCAAAGGGACATGCTGATACCAGCTCAAGATGAACAACGTGGTAATTACGTGCTTGTTTGGTTATAGGAGTTTGGTTAGCCATCACCTCTCGTTCCAGCCGTATCAGAAGCGATCCGAGCATGTCGTATACTATGGTAGAAAATTGCTGTTACATTTGTACTCATTGCCTCTGCGATTCAAAATGACCGTCATCCGGGTGCATCTGGGGTATTTGCGCAACGCCTGCTTTAACGCGTCGATGCCACACCTGGGTCATGAGGCGCGCCGTATTGGAGGACGCTAGAATAATTTCGATTACCTGTGTATCTTTAACGTGCCCCGAAATCTCTACACACCGGCGTTTCCGCTTTTTGCCTCCATCATAAAAGTAGTCGGAGCCGGCGTCTCTGGGATCAGCAGCACAACGCCTTAGCCACTGAGCCACCGTGGTGGGTGCGCACATAACAGAATCCTTGGCTTAGCTCTGCCGGATATTGTTACGTAGGTAACGTTAAAGTAAATGTATTAAGAGTTGTGTTTACATAAGAGAGCAGCCGCGATCACGAAGACAGACACACTCTACTGTTTTCTTCTTGGCTGGAACGTAGCAAATGTCCACGATGGTGGGAAGCAGAGCACACTTTTCATCTGTAGCAAGGAACTCATGTTGAATTTCAATGGCAGATCCTAAGCTTGTTCTGAGCAAATTTTTGGCTCCTTTTCGATCCAACACGTTCCAATGGCAGATCGGGAGCAACGAAATCATGTTCCCATGGCAGATCGAGAACGCAATCGCAGCCGAGATATTTCCGTAGAGCAAGCAAAAGTTGCTCCCACGAAATCGTGGAGTTCCGCCGAAACTCGCGGGGGGCCTAGTTTTTCTCCCGTCTCATCGTCGCCGTCTGTCTCCGCTCTACACTTCTTTTTGAATCGCAGGGCGCCCGACCCGACCAAATACACGTAACAGCCACAGTCACACGAAGAAAATAGATGCTGCATGCGTGTGTAGCGGTCATGCTTGCTACATAACGAAAGCGAGTGGGGCAGCTGAAACTCGGAATCACGTACGCTTGAGGCGGAGCTCGGCGACCCGCTCGCCATCTTGCTATGCGACATCAGCCAAAATGAAAGCAGATTTGGAGTGCCGATACCACTTACCAGAAGCCCCTTCGGCGTGTCCAACGTTGCTTTTGACGGAGCCGATCATAAGCGGCCTTTCACGCGGCGACTGGCAAAAGAAACGGCCTTGATGGCGCCAACCTCTTCAGGATCACCCTTTTTAGTTCCTGTACCGTGGACCTCGACGTAGCAAACGTCGTGCGGGTCAACTTTGCCTCTGCGTAGGTCTCACGTAAAAGCTTCTCCGAGCAATTTCCTGACGGGTATGTTGATTCCTGCGAGTGTAACAGGTACGCGAATGCCCTCAATCGGTGTGTTCTAAACGATGCGAATTTTAATTGTGTCGCATCGTGCTGCAATGAACAAGTAATTGAAGAGAAGAAAAAAGAACGAGCCCCCCGGTTAGGTGTATTTCGAAAACGGCAGAAGTTGATCGAGTGAAAGATTCTGTGTGAATAGTTCCTAGTAACACTACACACTTTTCGTCACATTTCAAATGGGTTTGAGGGGCCGATTAAGTGGCCTAATTACGATCGACTTTTCACGGTCTTTTTGTGTGTAAGTATTGGTCATTCCAAACAATTATCTTGTGTTATTTAACTCTATTTCGACTTTGCTGATTTCAAAAGTCTTGGCTCGTTCAATTGTTTGATTTCCGTCAGTCACACATAAATGTGATTGGACAGAACCAATTTTAATGACACTTTGCATCTTATTTCTTCAGGGGGTAGCAGAAAAATTTGCGAGGACAGCTTCGCAGGTTAAGGCGTAGTTTTACAGTGCAGCACAAAAGGCGGAAAAAAGCATACATGGGCAAAAACGTTCTTTGGAGCAATAATGCACAAACAGCTTCATAAAATGGCTGAAAACGATTTATGAAACAATGATTCTGTTTAAACAACGACGAATGACAAGTACAAGCACTGGGCATAAACATCAGAAGCAAACACATCATTGGCACACATCAGATCTAAGAAAGCAGAAGTCCTACTTTTCGCGGAGCTCTTTTAAATTAACACTTGTAAAAATTTATAGTGATTTCGGCTAACGTACGTAGTAAAAATTTGTTTCCCACGATGATTACAGCTTTTGATGACCATCGAGATTTGTGATTTTGCTCTTCTCGAAAGTGTGTTTAAAATTGGTTTACTTGTCACTGACCAAGTCAAAAATATACAAATGACGTTTCGGGGAGCACTACGGGAGCCAGAAGTGCTCCCTAAACTACGGCTCCCTTGTCTTACTGGTCCACTGACAAAGTCAAAATTCAAATGACGTTTTGGGAGCACTACAGGCAGCCGTATGCTCAGCGAAACGTCATTTGTATATTTTGACTTTGGTCAGTGACAGTAAAACAAGGGAGCCGTAGTGCTCCCGAAACGTCATTTTGTATTTTTGAGTTTGGTCAGCGACCATCAACCATTTCAAGCATGTTTCATGGCCAGACGGTATGCCGTCAAACCCTCGACTACGAAAGTGGTGTAGTACAGCGACCTTTCTAGGTTCCACAGATGGCGTCCGATGTCGCTACATATATTACTGCAAGAAAGCCAACTTTACACTAAGGATTTACAGAACGATGATGGTGATAAGCGAAGGCTCACGACGGGCCTCAAGAAGAAAACGCTTCTCGAGGTCAGCATTGAACCTGCGTCTCTCGTGTGAATGAAGCAGATGCTCTGATAGCAGCCATTTCTACGCGGCCGAAGCCGTTTGGATTTGAATTTCACTCAGGTTGCATGCGACAAAATGTTCGCGTAATAAACAAACTTCGTCTTATGAATGGGGCTTCGATTTTTTTTTGCAACTTGGCGTCTATAATTAGGTTGTCACTATTTTTAATTTGACTGAGGTGCTAACAATGTCCACGCTTGTAACTGTAGGGGGTTTAACCTTGATAACTGTTTGGTAATATAGGGAAAGGCCGCATTTTCTGGGATATTGTAGGTATTTATCATTCCTTATACAACCTGTTTATTCCAATTGTTTAGTTGTTCTATAATCAGCTTATCTTTCCAACATCGCCTTGTTTCCCACGTAATACCAGGTTGTAAGCAATTGTTACCAAAAAATATCCTGAAGACTTAATAAGCAAAGTGCGTCCTATAACAATTAGGGGCGAAATTCAACACTGATTTTTCACTTCCTCAACATTTCAAGATATTTTTCTCCCAATTAGACTTTTATAAATAGGACAAACGAAAAATAGTTTCTCGCCTGTAATTACTACTGGGTGCCTGCAGGCAAGTAATGCACCCGACAACAAGTTGATCCCCCAATAATTTCGACTCTATAGTACCATAATACCAGAGATCCCTATACATACGGAAGAAATTACTTCTTATTGTTTTTTTTAAATATTGTTTCGCAAGGCATGCCCAGATGGCGGCTATCATTCAAGGTGCATAAAATTGACTCAGATGAGAAGCTTGCACATACAGTGCTAGCTCACGGATTCAACAAGCACGTCAAGTCGACAATGCGCAAAGTTAAAACGCTGCAAACTGGTGAAACGGGATGCCCTAATGCAAGCACGGAAGAGAAACCGATAGAAGAAATAGCCGTTTGTAGCGCAAAATGCAACCCAACCATTAGCTGGCATTTCACCTAACCCAAAAACGACCCTACGCTACTTTCACGCCAAGTGACGCTCACGCCCTAATTTTGTTGTCAAAATTTTTTTTCGGTGCTGCAGTAATCCTAGTTTCCCCGACGTAGTATAGCGGTGTCCTAACAATAGACTGGCGTGAATGATGTTGCGCTAAAGACAATATAAAAGAAGGAAAGCCTTAACCTTCTGTTTTGTAGCCGTCCGCGTTGGAACTGATCGTCGACCAACTTTGCGTATACTCGACGGGCCTTGGACCCCACTTGTACAAAGAAAGCGCACCACAGCCTCACTTCTGACGTAGCCATCAGCTGTAGCAAGAGAGCCGAATTCCTGTATTTAACAAGCTCTTGTTTCAAGAAGTGCAAATTTATTTCATGTTTTAGAACTGTTACTACGTATATGGCATCGCGTACATAGCATGCCGCAATTGGAAAAACGCGCCGTACTCAGAGTAGGCGTCGCCGTAGTATAAAATATTATAGACAAATGTGGCTTTAGAACAAAAACACAAACGCCATGTTTTTGCAATCTGTTGTAAGGACCTCTTCCCAAATCAACTTTACCACAACTTACCATACGAGCTTGAGCAACGCTTGAACTTATTAAAATAAAAAAGGCAAATGGGGCGAAGACAAAAAACTTCCTTAAGGGATAGTACTTAGGGATAAGGAAAAAAGTATTACAGTCCGACCCCCCGCAAGTACGACGTAGGCAGAGACCACAAAATACTTCGAAATACATGAATTTGCTGCCGCCCACGAAGTGTCTATTTTGTACTGCCTTGATAGTTCTTTGAATAATTTAACGGTCCTTTATAGCACTGGCTGTGGCACTGATAGGTACGGCAGTTTCTTTTGGAATGTTTCTGGCGAAGTGCTAGTCAGCTACGTACCAGGTATTACGAAATGTAGTCGAAAAAACCAGTCGCTGGGTTACCAGAGAAATTAGTCATAAAAAAAGAAAACTAGAACACACAAAAAAAATTTGTGTGAAAAATCATACGCCTGAAAGAACGGCTTTGCATTAATTCAATGAGACAGGAACTGAAAGGTCTGACAAGAAATCCAGGGATAAGTTTGTCAATGTGACGTTGAATAAATATCTGAAGGAGGCCCCTTCGAAGTTTTGGCGCTATATAACTCCCCCGGAACCTCCCAGAAGCTACCTGAAATTACTCAACAACGTGTTGATGATTTCAAAACATCTTTTTTGCTTCTGTGTTCACTATGACAGTGGTATTATGCCCGCCATTTCTTAGTCATCAATTCAGCACCGATTGATGATGTAGTAATTAGTAAAGAGGGTGTCCTAAACCATTTTACTTAATATAAATGCAAGAAAAGGCTCGCCCCTGCACCCTCGTTCTTTCCCATCAGCGTGGAATCGGGCTAAGTTTAAGCCTTTCCACAAAAGTGGCTCTCTTTTGGACGAGCGCAACTACCGTCCTATTTCGCTCATCAGCACATGTTAAAAGTTACTTGAGCATATTATTAACAACACCTGATTTCCTACCATGATGTGCACAATCTATTATTTTCAAAGCAGCACGAATTCTGGCCGATGATTATCTACAACACAGTAAAAATCGAATTGTTCACGATCTTCTAAAACAATAAATTTGATTGTCAAATTGATGTGGTATATATAGATTTTACAAAAGCCTTTGATAAGGTGTCGCACACAACGCTACTGTTAAAATTGACAAATGTTTCAAAATAATCTCCTGACAAAATGGTTTGCGTCTTATCCCAGCTCTTCTGAGCAGTTCGTTCAAATAAAGGACAGAAAGTCTAAATCGGTAACTGTGAATTCTGGAGTTCCCCAGGGGAGTGTACTGGGTCCTCTTTTATTTTAAAAGCAAAGCTTTATACCTCTGCCAGCCAAGGGTTCCTTCGGGGCGTGCGGGGCCAGAAAGTCACAACGCCGCCGGAGAGGGTAAGGGTGGTTTTCACTCACGGAGCCGAGTGTAGATGGCGTGGCAAATGGTTACACAGCGCTCCCCGCGCGCATGTCCCTGTTCTCATCGGCGGCCGCGTCGGTGGACAGCTTTGTGGTCTGTTTCCGCGACGGTTGTTTGGGGCCTGTTTTGGCAATATTCGTGTCTATTGCGCGCTTCTATCGCACGGCTTTATTAACTTACCCGAGAGAACCTCCTGGGTAACCCGGACCCGACGAAATTTAGGGGGTCGCAACGGCAAAGTTACGTTGAAGATTGGTTTGCCATGGAATGTAGAGACCACATACAGACATCTAACCGCTGGAGAAACGCTACATTTGGCGCACTGCTTGTCACGAATGGATTTTTATTATTTATAAATGATCTACCAAATCGTGTCACGATTCCGATAAGGTTGTTTGCTGACGACTGTGTTGTTTATAGCAGAATTCAGACTGAACATGACCAAGCTAACTTAAATATTCACCTTCCAAAAATTAAGGATTGCTACGAAGAATGGCAAAGGACATTGAACTCAGAAAAACAGTGTTTATGTCTAACTACGAAGAAAGCATCTGCAGTATATAACTACCAGATTGACAATAGAAGGCTGAAACACCTGCAGAAATATAAATATTTTGGGATATGGTTTACGCCCGACCTCCGTTGAAATACCCACTTTGATTACGTGTGCTCCAAGATTACTAAGGCGTTTTATGTCTTCAGGTGCAACTTTTAAAACGCCCCACCTGATATCAAGTGCCCAGCTTAAAAAACCCTAGTCACGCCTATTATCGAATATCCTATAATTGTATGGGACCCTTGCACACAGTCAAACTCCAATAAAATAACAAAAATACAGCGAATTAGTGCGAGGCTGATTTTTAATAAATATCGCCGGCATCATTCACCTGCTGAGCCTTGTAGAAAAAGACGCTCTGAAGTTTAGAAATTAGGTCAAAGATTGAGCGTCTGAAATTCTTTTCCCGGTTAATTCTTAATCAATTTAAACTAAACTATTCAGGTTTTTCCAGGTCAACATACAAGAACACTACCGACATCGCCGTAGCATGTACGTTCCTCCCCTAGCCGCACGTAATTACGGCTTTAGGTACAGTTTACTTCCCAAGTACTATGGAAGTTTGGAATACGTCGCATGAGTGTAATATTGTTTGTTCCTTGTTTACGTCATTTGAAAAGAATCTAAAACGACTTTTTTCTTGAATAGCGGTGACGAAGGAACTTCGCTCAGTTTTTGTGTGCGTGTGTGCGTTTTGTTGGTGGCATGAAACTGCCATACTTGTTTTTAGACGCAAGTTTCCAGAACAGTGCAAGAGGGCCACCTCAAATGCGTCACGTACTGTTTGCTGGTGTGTATCGCACACATGCGTGTTCTATTTTTATGAATAACTTCGAGCTGCTACTCGCCACAACCTCGATGAATTTTCTTCTGACCTGTAATGTACTTTTTTGTTAATACATTTTGTATTTAAACACTGTAATGGTCTACTTCTTGGCTAACAGTAATAATAAATGAAATAAAACGAATTAACCAAAATTCAAATTAAACAAATAGCGTGAGAACGGAATCCCTCTCCCTCCGAAGCGAGCCTGCTTCCTCGATTTTGTTCAGAATCCCGACTTTCGTCGCCACGTTGAGCGTACGACACAGGTGGCATGATCGCTGGAATTCGAAGCCTTGATGCGTCCACATCACAGACTGCTCACACGGCTTGTACGCACAAACAAGGTTCAGGACCTTAAAAGGAGAGATGTGTCAGTGGGCGCCAGCCTCGACTGAGTAGCGCTGCCGTGATATAAACGGTGGTGCTGCCTCAGTTGTGATGGCGACGACATCAGTAGAGGACATGGTGCAGTTTTCGCGCTGTAAAATTTGAAAGTGTATCGTTGAAAGAAGGTCATCTCGATTGTTTTTATTAAGAAATAGCTTCCTATTAATCGGGATGATGGGTTGCAGCTTCAAATTATTCAGCATTTTTTTAGTTTTTTGCGTGCAAAATATTCCCGACCAGTATATCACTTTTAAATAGCGGAAAGTTTTAATTAGGCGACTTCAAATTTTGGAGAGTCTGCCGTAACAGATTTTTCTATGGTCACTGCCTTTTGTAATTGCATTCTTTCTCTGATTTGTACTTACACGAAACATTTAGAAAAAGCAGTATCTCGAGCTCATTAGTGCAGCTAACTGGGAACTTACCGTTGGCATCGAAGACCTTGCACTTTCCTTCTGGGGAAAGCATGGTCATACGGTGCAGCGCTACTGAAGAGGCAGGGTTGAAAGAAAGTTGCTTCCTCCCACAATAGCCGCCTCGCATTTCCCGGAACGAATCGCCAGCACAGCGTGGTTGAGGGCAGTCATGGTAGAAGCGCAGGCTGTGTCGACAGTTTCGCTTGGCCCTGGGTAACACATGACTCCAATGTAGAAGGGAGGGGAACACATGTTCAGTGCAGCTAGTAGTGATACAGGTGCAGCGCCTACGTTTGTATCGTGCAAGACCTGACAGGTTATTTTATGCTGTTCTCTTGTGCTCCCTGCACTCTGAATAATGGTTGGGCGAAGTTCCGCCAGCCTTGGAATAGGCACTGTTCATCTGCGTAGCTATTCGCTTCTAAGGAATTCTTTGTTAGCAGGGGAAAAAGAGCACTGCCCTTCAATACACGTCTTTCAGTGGAGTTTCTCTTCATAAGCGACGTGCTCCTACCCATATTCCGGCATCAGCGAAAAGGATTTTCGATTTATACTTGTTGTCTACAGGTGATCAGAGGTTCCAAGTGCGGACCAGTGCACATCAAGAGGTTTTCAAAGTAAGGTTGATAGGATAAGGATGAGATTTCCGCAGTGTTCAAAAGCTTAGTGGGAATCACGGGCGTGGAGAGGTGGTCGTTGCCACACCTGCAGTGCGCGCACCTTGAAGTTTAGCTCTCACAGAAACTGTAACCCCGCTACCCATAAACTAGGGTTTTTGCAAGTCATGCTCTATGGTTTTACTATTCTACGCCAACATAACCAGCTGTGTGGACGCATATTATACCAGAAAATCATCAACACAACCTTAAGAGGGGACATAAATTCTAACCCAAGCTATCTTGAACTTGTTTCGTGGAAGAGAAAATTAAAAGAAGTCCAAACCTAGCGGATGATTTTTGTGGTAGTTTGTTTATGAACTGGTCTAAGGCATTTGTTTCAGTAATGTGCTCATTAAACTTTCAAAAGGATATGGGTGTATAGAATACTACGGCTGATATGTAAGGCAAGCCATGTGTGCGAAAGGTAAAGTGAATGCTGTATTCACAATTGTTCTGTTCAGTAGGACTGGTCGCAAACACCATCATATAAATGACAATTTTATGAAGACAAAAGTAGCTGATATTTTCCACAGTGAATGAATACCAAGAACTAAGAAAGGGGTTATGGCGAACGAGATAGGGCGTACAAAATCTTCATTGCTCGTGTGGCAAAGAACTCAGTACTATGGTTTGGAGGAGGACGAAACAACATGCTTTCAGCTTTACAACGCCTACATAAAAAAAAATAAGCGCCCCTAAAGAAGACGGACTGCACACACAATTTCTTTGTCAAAATTTGATCCCAATGAGTTGCTTATGCTTGTAAATTACCATGGCATAGGTTTAGCCCGAAGCCCACATATCATAGTAACGGCAAGCGTCCCGAATACCCGAATACCCGTGTAGCTGAATAACTTTGAATCTGGAGGAGAGTCGCCGAAACAAGCTCGCGCGTGCCGATTGCAGGAGAAGAACAAAGCCGTTTCACTCAATGTGAAACCTGTGGGAAGTGGAGAGCAGTGATTCGCCATAATGGGCTGTACCGCCGTTATCCACGTACTGCTACCACCCCATGCAATTCAAATTTCCCGCCTTCGCAGTGCTCGCGCGACCCCTGCCTGAAACAACGCCAGCGGGAGTTCTGTTCTCTTTGTGCTTTTCTCGCCGCACGTGCCGGCGTTCCACTGCCCTATTTTGCGTTTACTATCGTAAAAACCAACCCAACGGGCGTCCTTAACCAAAGGAACGCGGGCGCTGACGGTTAAATACGCACGTTTTCCCTCAAATGTACGTATAGTTTTTTTGCGCTAAACAACGTGAAGATGTACGACAGGCGCCAGCGTTTCCCGAGTTTTCGAACTCCTATGACTATATAAACCGCTTGGCTTTCGAAGCCTCTGGGTTACGCCACGAACAACAGCGTTACCCCGGGGCGCCACGTTGGTGCTTCATATACTTTGGTCGAGCGAGCGAGGTAGGACGACAGGGTGAGCGCCTAAAGTGCTCTGCACTTAAAAGTGAGAGCCCGTAGTTTTGCTGACTAAGCTTCGCCCTGACGAGTAAAAGGAGGAGACCGACGGCTGCATGGATTCAGCGTTGGGGAAGAGGGAGGGCGCAATTTGGCGGGGATTAATTAAGAGAAAGAGTACAGCAAGCAAGCACGGAAAGCGCGTAAAGAATTCGGTCGGCCCCAGAATCCCGGGACGCTCGCCGCCGAGTCTGTACACAAAGCAGCCGCGTCGGCGGATTGCCTCGAAAGCGCGTCATCCCTATTTCATATTTGCCGCGCTTTCGAGGCGCTTTTTCAAAGAAAGTGCTACGAGTTGTGCCGCGCCTCCGCCAGATGGCACCATGGGTCCCGCGACCGAGAGAAGACGCAGTGAAACATCCCGCTCGTGAGGGGCACGATCAAATGCAGAGCATTTCCGGGGGCGCACGACGTTAAGTAGTTTGCATTACGTTAATGTTGTTGCACTTGTGGCAACTGCTGACGAGAGAGCGCTCGTCAGCAGTAATTTGAATGAGTCAACGATATAAGGCGCGTTCGTAGCGTCCCATTCCGTGTCGGTTTTGTGGCGCAAGTGGGTAGAGCACCATGTACATTGCGTTCCGCCCGCAGGGTCGAGGGATCGAAACCGGGCGCCGGATAGTTTTTTTTTATATAGTAGGGAGGGGTGCGGTGCGGACTACGGACGTCAACGCGGGTGACATCGTTAGTTACTGAAATGCTCTGCATTTAAAAAAGAGTGAGTGGGAAGCAGTGAGAGAGTTGGCGCCGAAACACGCGCGTGTCGCTGTCTTCCTCGCCCTTTCAAAGACGCTGAAAGTAAACCTAGAGAAACGTCGCGTTCCAAACTGCGTAGTAAGGTTCCAGCACGTGCGACATGAAAGCAAGTAAAAAAAAGCACAGAGCTCCCGCTGGCGCTGTTCGGCCAGGGGGCGCACGAGCAGTACGAAGGCGGGAAATTTGAATTTCATTGGACATACCTCCGTTCAATTGATCAAGAGAGGAGTGCGACATGGTGGCGAAGAGCGTGATGGGTGGTAGCAGTGAGCGGATTCCTCGTGTGTGAATTCAAGTGACACCGCGTGGGCAATCGCGTGGGTTGTAGGTGCCATTACAGCTTCGAAACCCTGGCCACCTTCACAGCGTGGAATTAGACCCAATTTTTTACCGGAGCTTGGTTTCAGCAATCATATGCCGGCGCCCCGGCAGTTGATCGCGGAATGTGAGGCCCAATAAGCTCATTGTGTGGTTGGCCTCTGCTCATGGGCTTGTGCCCTGAGTAATGCGAGATAATAATTATAGCGTATGCTAATTGAAGCTTCTTTTCAAAATTTTATGAGCAAAAACTGTCAATCAGGCCTCAATTTTTTGCTGGCCACCCTCGATGTACATAAATTGCTGGCCATAAATTACATCAATTTTTTGCTGGCCACCCTCAATAACCCACAATTAGTTCACTGGATTTCTTGCTTTCTTTCGAACCGATCTCAATTTGTGTACTTTGATTCCGTTGCTTCTTCCCCGGTCAGAATCACTTCTGGTGTTCCGCAGGGCTCAGACCTCGGGCCTCTGTTATTTTTGCTTTATGGTAATGACTTGCCTGACATTGTTCACTCTAAGATTCGTTTGTACGCTGATGATTGTGTTTAATATAATGTAATTCACTCGCCCAATGATCACATCCTTCTCAACGATTCATTTGCATCTTTCTGCAACTGGTGCCGTTCCTGGCCAATAAATATTAACTACAAAAACTGTGTTCTTGTCCTTTACTGATAAATTAGTTCTTTCAGATTTCAACTACTCATTTAATGGACTGTCCCTGCTGAGAGTTTACCAATATAAATACCTTGGCGTGCTTTTTACTTCCTAACCCTGTCCTGGTCACTCCATCTTGATTACATTACTTCTAAAGCCCTAAAAAAAACTTGGTTACCTCCGGCGTACACTTATTGATTGATTGATTGTGGGGGTTTAACGCGCCGACGCAACGCAGGCAATGAGGCGCGCCGTAGTAGAGGGCTCCGGATTAATTTTGACCACCTGGGGATCTTTACGTGCGCCGAAATCTCGTACACACGGGCGTTTTTGCTTTTCGCCTCCATCAGAAAAGTGGCCGCCGCGGCGGGATCGAATCGGGGATCGAACCCGCGTCCATTATGCCACCATGTGATGCCATTTCTTGCCACTTTGTATTTTACTTTCCTTCGCAAAGTATTACACCATGTTTGTTTTGTACCGGCCTGTTCCCCACTCCTGCCATAGCCCTTACGGGTTGCAGTATGTATAAATAAATAAAATAAATAAGTTTATATATCACGTGTCTTCGATTTGACTGCCCTCGCTGAACTTATTCAGGCAGTGCCAAATTTGACTCAATTTTTGACTGCAGTCCGCGGCCCCCGCACTTTTTTCTTCGAACTGCCGGCGGTACAGGGAGTGCAAGTTGAGTTGATAACTCCATGCACGCCTCAGAAAGAATGTGCAGGACCGATTCTGCCGTGGCGGCATGTGTGCTGCTATTGTGAACTGGTTCAGAATGTGGAGGCCAAATCGAAGAAAGCTATGAGTGCCGCATGGGGTGCTGCATCTCTATCTGTGTTCGTACAAACAGAATGTCGCGCGTTTTATGGCACATGCCTTTTGCACGCACCAAAAACATTTGAAACAGTTTTTAGGGAGCAACAATGCGAAATTCACTAAAACCAAGCACGCAAACAAATCGCATGCGCAGTGGAGGATGCTGGGAGCGGGCGCCTGCACCGGCAGGTCTGCTTCTGCTATCTCACCTATGTCACGTCCGGCCACCGCTAATTGCCAAATTTTTTCATTGCGGATTCCGAAGACGCCTATTTTCACAAGCCACAGGCGTGAGGCACATTCTTATTTTGAGGACAGACGACGAGCTGCTCGACTTAACCTACTCCGTCTAATATATTTTTCTAAACTAGAATTTAAAGCCGGATAATTAAACAATAAAACATTCTTCCAGGCCTTCCCGTCACAAACACAGCTGCAACATCAAGCCAATCTTCGCAAGAACTAATATTTACAAACGCTATTTTTCCCGAAAGAAATACCTCAGTGCAATTCGTTGCCCCGAAACTAAACTCTACTTTCCGTTCCAACGTTAAATGCACTTTGCTTCTGACTTTCACAATACTTCTTTCATTTGCCATGGTGTGTGCTAAGAGTGTGGTGCTTTCATTTTGGGTTGTGTTGCAGTGAGTGTACTCTGCCCTGTGAAAACGCGTAAAATTTGGTGGTGATTGACATATCATTCCTACATTTTATGTATCTTAGTAACAATGTTGCTGTAACTTTGTTGTACCTTTGTTTTACGTTTGAACGTGCTGTACCTTTCCTGCTTGGACCTTAATTGATTCGCATTATGTGTGAATAAAAAAATAAATAAAATAAAAACGTTGCGCTCTACGTTTGTGTCATTTTAACGGGTACTAATAAATTACAGTATTTATACGTTTCCAAAAAAAATCAGTAAGGTTGCTATTGAAGGACATAAAAAAGAAAAGGTATTTACCGTGGAAGTCAAAAGAGTATGAGATGCGGTTAGAGAACATCGAGAGGCTGGAGCCGAGCATAGAGTAACCTTCGGTTTCGTCGGCTCCCAAACACGGCTGTGCACCGGCCATCCCCGACACAGAGCAGCCGACGAAGACGCCTATCTTTTGCCCGCGTAATGTTGCCGGATCGTAGCCCGCGTCAAAGAAGCCTCGTATGACGTCTCCAGCAAAAGCCTCAGTTGGGGATCCATCACTTGTGCCTGCTTAGCGAGCACGCCGAAGAACTGGGCGTCGAACTTGGAAAGGTCTCGGATCGTGCCCATGCGGTCCGGGAGGCCCATGAAACCTGAGAAGGTCAATGTCACACCGCTTCTATGAGAACTGTGTAAGAGTATACTGTCGTGCTTTTTTGCCTGCAGTGCTTTTTTGCCCGACGCAAGGAGCACCGACCTACGAGCATTGTGCATAACTGATACATCATTTGGGGCTAGCAGTTTCGCGTAAATATTGATCACGTAATAATTCATGAGTGAAGACACGAAAGGCAGCATTAAGAGTTTCAAAAATAACTGCTGCTGGATAACGGCACAAGGCGGTGGCTGGGTGTTGGTTTATCTTCCCTTTTTAAAATTCCGTGGTGCGCTTGTACATGTCTCAAGGAGCACCGATTTATTTGCATTGTTGAATTTTCTGCAATTTCTCTCTCGCATTTTTTCGTAACAATCGCTCACTTTTTCCACCACTGCATAAGGTGGAAAGGGTTTCATAGAGCTTCCAAAATACCCTTTCCTGGAGTGAGACATTGAAAAAAGGGAACCTGCAACCCGTCTTTCAACTTGCTTTTGAAGCCAAATGGCGTTCACAGCATTATATAAAAGGACATTCAGTACATAAAACACGGACCACGAAGAACCTCAAAAAAAATTAGCTCCTTGAGCCCATCAGACAATGAATGACATGCGGAAATATATTCGCTCTTTTTCGGTTGCGCCCTTGTTTGCGGACTTGAGTGGCGTGACTAGAGCTATATCACGTGCTATTGGCAGGCTTCTTTTTAGTTGCAGCAATAAAGACGTTGGGCAGTTACTTTAAAAAAAAATCCGCCAAAGAAATATAGCAGAATATAGAAGGGGGACCATCTCTACCGCCAAATAACGCAGTGCCATTCTGTGCTTGCGATAACTATAGCTTTTGCTGTGCTTGCTGGCACGAAAGCAAGACTGAAAGCGTTCATTAGAAGTGTTAAAACGTCTGTTTATTGTTCACAACTGATAGCGGTGAGAACCGTTTTCAGCCGCTCAAAACCTACATTCTTGCCTGCATATTGCCTACTTTCAAAACAGTTCTGCTTGTGCTATCTTCCCGACATGCCAGAATTCAGCTGGAAATGCATCTTTCTTGTTACTAGGATGCGACTGCGGTTGCTGTAACTGCCCTTCTCTAAGAAAATAGCCGTGTTTTTTTTAATGAGCCAGATCCACCTAACGCGAATTTAGAAACAAGCAGAGTTTGTTACCGGAGCTAAATGTAACGCCGTCAAAGCAATTATATGATATATTTTACACGTCGTCTAGGGGAAGTTTATGGCCACAAGTAAATAAAAGTTATGCCGTAAATTTGAGGGGTGATAAGTTTGAAGTTGGCTCATATTGAATTGAAAAACTCAAGTTGATGCGGCATTCTCATGAAAACATTATTTAAATTAACTATCAAGCATGGTGCGATCGAGGTTTGGTGGAAAAAGCACTAAAATATGCAACAGGGCTTCAAGAATCTTATAACTATGCCAGAAGAGCAGGTGAGTGCTCTTAGCACTATTAGCAGCTGTTTTCACATTTTTCCCTAGGATATGTTTCTTGGGCACACTTGAAGCGACTCATGAAGTAAGCGAGCTCTTCATGGCTTTGCCACGAATTTCCTAAACGCTTCACAAGATGGCTGCTGATGTCGTCCTCGTCACCTTAATGAAGTGGTTCGTACTGTCAGAGGCAAAGGGGGGAGATTTGCCACTGCTTGTAAGCAGCGGCTATTTAGATGTGTAATAAAATGGTAAATGTTGGATTAACAAATAAATACAACAAAGTTATTTCGTAGAGACGGGTGAGAAGAAATGAAATCTTTGTTTGACATCCCTGAATTTCATTTCGTTCCTATCCGTTCAGTTCGTCAGTGACATCTGGGGTCAGATATTTCGCCGATCTCCTAATGATCGTATAAAGTCATGATAAGCGAGCTCCAAAAAGCAAAAAAAAAATGCAGAAACACCTACGAAACAGTCTCAACAGTTACGCCAAACGAAAACTCCCATTGGGCAAATGGATTTCGCTCATTTTGATCCGTGAAACAGCAGAATCTGGCTCATTTTCAAAACGAACTACGATCTGCGTACAGGTTTTCAGGGCGTTATCTGAACTATATTTGTGCAACCCGTTTTAGAGGGGAAAGGTGTCGAGTATTTCTTAACAATGCAGCTTCATTCGACTCAGTTTCTATTTCTGGATACGGCTCATTTCGAAAAAAAAACGCCAGGAATGGCAAACAAGATCGTTTTTAACATTTTCGGTGGGATGTTCGCACTTCCCTCGGCCATAGCCGACACATGATGTAGGACACTTGAAGGATCATCATATGAGTGCACAATGCCAAGAGTCTTCCTCTTATCCCGCCATCCAATCATTCTGTATGGTAGCATAAACACTTTCTCACGAGACAAACTTTCTAGGCAATTTTTCGATTATTTCTGACCATCCCAAATACGAGGGCTGCATGTTTTCGCCCTCTTTCCTAAGTGTGTGTCGGATAAAACGCGTGCATACTTACAAGCTTACCACTATATAATGGCATTTAAAAATACGCAGAAGTTTGATTAGGCTGACTTAGCTTAACTCAACACGGTATTTCATTGGAATCTTTTCTAACGGCATTTTGGGCGATAAAGGGTACACTATATTGCAATTAGAGCTAACGTAAATTGCACCAAACGGTATTGCAAAAACAATCCGGTTCACGCACGCACAGGCAACCAATTGCCGAAGGTATATAGAGGGATTCGCGTTTATTGCGAAGGGTGGCATGGCTTTCGTTGTACTCGAACAGCCGCAATTAGTTACCACAATTCTGTCTGTCTTCTTTAAAGAAACCGTTCATTCGAAGAATAGCTTTATTTTTTGTTCCGGACAGAAGAGTCTGCTTGTGGTTTAATTTAAATACATCAAAATGCAACTTTAGTTTTGTTCAGCCGCACGACATCTCTATTGCGTTCAGACACCTTTAAGATACATTTCCCTTTTTCTTAATCTACAGCTTTCGCGGCCCCCCAATATATTACTTTCGCGTGCTGCATACAGGAAAGATATACCTACGTCTACTGGCCGCTTTCGGCTTACATTCGCTCACCTCGGGGCCATCGGGAACTGTCGTCGGTGACGAAGTCATCGCCCCTGTAGAGTTTTTCTCCGAACTCACTCAGGCTGTCCGCTTGAGGAAAGCGAGCCGAAAAGCCACTGATAACAATATCGTCATCAGACATCGTTGCCTGCAAGGATCAATAATATTAACTTATGTTAAGGCATGAAACGAACTACCAAAGACACACCCGGATAAATATATTACCAAATTCCACAGGGGCGGCTAAACCATTGCTATTGAACCTGGATATATAATTATACCTACACAATCAAGTGCAAAAACAAACTTCTGGTGGTTCATGTCCAAGACGTAGCGTGTGGACACTGCCAAAGAAGAGGGGCCAGCACAAACTTCACTCGCTTTTGCTTCCAGCAGCAGTACGCGCCCACCCCGAAAGAATGCTGCCCGTATACTTCTGACAATCAATACTCCACGTACCGCGCACACGCTAGCACGCGAACATACTAGAACAACCAGGTGTTTAATGCGTAAAAAAAAGAAGCTATTCTATTGAACAAGTGTTTGGGCAGCAGAAATCGAAGAAAGGCTCACATCGGATTGCGGTGGGCATGTGGACTGCAGAGCAGAGTTCATACAGCTCTAGGCTTCCAAGGTATAGGTGAACCCAGCAATTTTCGACAAGAAAAGGTACGCAGAAATGACGACAATGCGTGTAAAATTTAAAGAGCGCTGCATTCGGCTGATCCGCAGGGAATCTGTTTCGGCTTGTGGAGGTTGAGAAATGAAGCCCGGTAAAAAAGAAGAACTGCAGACGATGGTCTACTTCTTACGATGACCATCACCATCCCATCTTACCTTATGTGCTGCTCACAGTCCCCCACATATTCAACTTTTGGGCTGGAATGATGCGTGCAAGCACCAAAAGACGCCCCTTGTCAAAAAGATGACGCTTTCGGGGCCAGACTGCTACAGCCACTTCATTCCACTCCAGCGCCCTTTGCTTTCGGATCTGTCGCAGCAGATCTCGCCGTTTTGTTATATACGAATGCCTCCGGCTATCATGACGAGTATCTGCTCTTGACCTTATGTCAAGTTGCACAGCGATAGCGCCGTCTTGTAATGTGTGTGCAATTGGGCTACCCCATTCTTGCTGTAAACAAGTTTATTCCATCTCTGCCACACGTGTGACCTCTTCAGTTTCCGCGGCAGAGTTATCTTGCCTAAGATAACCCTGAGGAGTTCGTTGAACTTCAAGCGCGGTTTGGGAAACCCCTTCCACACAGCACGCGCAGACGAATAGGTTTGCAAATAGCTCTTATCGTATTACATCCCACAACGTTTCCATCTGAACCAATCGGCCGTGACCATAAAACCTTTGACATCATTCTGACTGTTGTTGTCTTTGTAAACAGCTCCATGCTTCTAAAGCCTAAGGAACGTTCTTTTCTATTTTCAATGATACATGGTAGATGGGAGAGCCGAGGGAAAAATATGCTCACAGGCAGCTTGACCAGACCACAGCCACTATTTCATTTGGTTCGGTGGAGCAGCCAACCTTTACAGCGCTACAATGCATGCAATGTACATAGTAGGTGAACTAAGCACACTTGAACAAAACAAAACCTTTCAATGTACTTCTTGAAAAAAATTAAAAAAATCAAGATCAAGAAGAAAATAAGTTTGTGTAAATGCGAAAAAAAGGTCAGGTAATCACAGAAAAAGAAAGGCATAAAACTTAAGCATTATACATGAGCCGGAGGTTCTGGTAAGACCTAGAAATCAAACAAATGAAATCTAAATTGTAGGCGTTCATAAGAGAGGGTAACATGTAAGATAAACGCTTCTGACCGGTATTAAGTCCATTGTAGTGTTGATGTTGACTCGGATTCATGATAATCACCACTTTATTTCCTGCTGCCGCGAATAAATCAGGTTCGTTCTCGGAAGAAACAGTCGCCCCAGGCCCAGCCGTCGCAGTGATCTAGCTCCATCTGTCTGCCAACACGGCCGCAGGCGTGAGAATGACACCGACGATTACTCCATCCGTTTCTGCCATTGTAGTCAGGTGCCCTAGATTTCGTGATGTCTTTTTAAATGCAGAGCATTTCTTTAACTCACGATGTCACCCGTTCTAGTTGTCCATCGTCGTCCGCACCCCTCCCCCTACACTATATAAAAAAAATAATACTTACCGGCGCCTGGTTTCGATCCCACGACCCTGCGGGCGGAACGCAAGGTACATGGTGCTCTACCCACTGCGCCACAAAGCCGACACAGAATGGAGGGCTACGAACGCGCCTTATATCCTTGACTCATTCAAACTACGTCAAGAAGCTGCTGATACAACGCATTCACTACCTGTGGGCGGAACGCGAGGTACATGGTGCTCTTCCCACTGCGCCACAATAATCATACCCACCTGCTAATAAATGATGTCATACCCACCTGCTAATAAATGATGTCACGTGACCACGTAATTACGTCTCCTCATTTAATTACAATACAACAACCAACAGCAACAAGTGCAACAACATTAACGTAACGCAAACTACTTAACGTCGTGCGCCCCCGGAAATGCTCTGCATTTGATCGTGCCCCTCGCGAGGGGGAGGTTTAGTTTCCTGCCGCAGCAAGAACCAGGCGGCCTCCTGCGCAGTTTGTGGCGCATACCCACTTGGGGGATTGGCCAGGATCGTTTCACTTACTACATGCCGGTTACGGCAGTTTCTTGAGGCGCTTTATGTGCTTTTGTGTAAACCCGTTGTGTAAGTGGAAACCCATCGTAAACGCATGCAAGAATAGCATTCGCTCCCACTTACAAGAACAGCAAAACTTCATCGATAGCTTGTTTCAACCGAGATCTTGTTCAACCGAGATCTTGTTCAACCGAGAACTTTATCGGTAAAATAGGAGCAGCCAACGTTACTGATAAAATGGTGGAAATCTTTGTCTATCAAACCAGTTTCTCGGGGCCTGCATGCAACACAGACAACAAAATCATGATCCTATTGAAGCACATGATAAGATGGCCGGGCCAACTGCGCATGTTACAAAGAGGGGCGTAGCCAGGAATTTTTTTCGGGGGAGGGGGGGGGGGGGGCCGTGGTCGACCAAAACATGGGCGGGTGGGGGAGTATGTAGGCAAGGCTTCTTGCGCGTTGTTCGCCACGTGCAGCCACTGATCGCCACGTGCAGGCACCTGCAGTGACGTGTTCGAGCGCACCCTGACGCGGTACTGCTGGCGCTGCAATCGAGGATACATAAACGGGATCACGCTCATCGCTCTCCACTTCGGTTCGCAGCAGCGGCTGTGGCAACAAGCTTCTGCCGCTAAACCAACACATTTCACTACGCAGTAGGGCTCGATTGCTGGCTAGTGGATTCATGATATACAAAGGAATACGTTTGCGCAGAAGACGAGGACGAAGAGACGAGAGGACAAGACGAGCGCAATTAATAACTTTTGCGGAAGTTGTGAAGTTAGAAGTTGCGCTCGTTTTGGCCCTTTGGTCTCTCCGGCCTCGTCTTTTGAGCAAACTCATTCCTTCACTGCGCAGATTAGTTTTCATTCAATTGAAACTTTCCCGCCAACTGATATTGCCACACCTGCTGCTGCCAACCTGGTGTATTTTTGTGAACCATGGTAACGAATATGGAATTGTCGCGCGAGGTTCACACAGTTGGTAAAGAAGTGTTTGAAATGCGGGAAAGCTTAGAGATGTTACACTTCCTGTACGAAAAAATGAAAAAAGATCAGGAAGCACTAGCAAAGGACAACAAAGACAACAAAGGAAAACAAAACGTGTTTTCCGTCGTGTATAGGCGCCCATCAGGTGACGCAACCCAATTTCTCGAGTTTCTTGAAAAGCTTCTGAATCATGTTTTAGTAGAAAACACCAATGTAGTCTTAAGTGGTTACGCCAATATAAATATGCTTTCGTCTTCCCCGCTACAAAGGATCTCAAATCTCTGATCACATCTTATGGTTTTTCAAACACAATATCTACTGCGACGCACGTTACTGTTGTAGGCGCATCCCTATTGGATGTATTCATCTCAGATATTATTATTGATTCACTACTGGGTGACGTCGTGTATACTGATATTTGTGATCATCTGGGTATCCTATTACTAGTGAATAAAAATTCACTGCGTATCTAGGAGAACTAAAAAACCAGTTTTCGCTCAAGTACTTCAATAAGTCGTGAAGCATTTCGCCGAGCTATTGCTCAAGAAACCTGGAACCGCGTTTAGCGAGCAAAAGATAGTGACTCTGCGTACACTGGTTTTATGAGCACTTTCAAAAGTTTTAAATAAACTCTTTTCCAACAAAAAAATAACAAGGACATCCAAAGCACGAAAACCTTGGCTAAAATCTCAGCATCTTGAAATGGTTAAACACAAACATGCCTTATATACGAAATTTGTGAAATCTAGAGATCAAGGCCTGCTAAAGCAGTTTAAGAAATATAGTAACAGTGTAACAAATCAGCTTAGGGCTGCTAAGGATACTTTTTTCATGGGAATGTTTAGTGACCCAGCGAATCAAAGAAGCGAGGTAATCTGGTGAAAATTGGATGTTCTATTAAAACCAACTTCAAATTCAGCTATTCCAGATGTTCAGTATCATAACGGACAGAAACTACGCGGAAATGCTATACGTTACGCATTTATTGAAATCTTCTCATTAAAACCTTCGTCTAGTGACCATGACGCACTAAACAGCTATGCTCAGTTCCTTCCTGCAAACACGTTTAGCAACACTCTATTTTTTGTGACATGTGTCAAGGGCACCCCCTGAAAGGGGATGCATCAAACCCCCGAAAAAAATGAAAAAATCACGCCATATCAACGGAATGAATGATGATAAGTGGTGCGAAGCTGAAGAGGGGGAGATCATCGGTAACCGTAACTCTCCCGTGAAAGTTCACCCATTACATCATTAAGACGTAAGACTGTGTGCGTACATTGTACAAATCAACTTTTATTTTCGGAGTCAATGCTCCCAGGCCCAGACCTGGTGAAAGACCGCGCGCCATCGAGGACTACCCCGCACCTTCACCACAATTTGTCACGTAGGATGGGACACAACGGTAAAGAAAGAAACTTTTATTTAGGGCGAAATTGTGACCGAACAGACGAGAGGAACGAGCAAAGGTCCTTGCGTCTCGTTCGATCTCCGAGAACGACTGCCTGCGTTCGTGGCGTGATCTCTTGCGTGATCTCCCCCTCGCAGTGCACGTGCGCTCGCGCCTCCGTTGGCGAACACAGAACAAGCTCGCGCTCCCGGTGCCGAGTTTGCGCTGGCCGGTTGCAAGCCGGTTCTTGCGCGTGCAACGCGGCCCACTTTGCGACATCTCCGAAAGCATGCGGCGGTCACGTACCACGAGACACAAGGGATGGACAGACCCATGACTTAAGGAGCTTCGCCCCTAAAAAAAAGAACAAAGAAAACGTCAATTTCAACGGAGCGCCAGGAGCGCACCAATTAGCAAACGCCAGCACCTAAACAGCGAGGCATCATGGGCAAATATGGCAGCGCGCTAGTCAGCCAATTAGAGAACGCCGCGCAGGAGACCAGTGGCGTGATGGCCATATATGGACATAGAAAAGGCAAGGAGCCAATGAGAGTGCGCCACGAGACAGCCCAGAGGGGTTAAAGCGGGGCGCACAAAGAGAAACGGGGAGGCAAGAAACCGAGAGGCAAGAAACAAGGAGGCGGTAGGAGCACGTGTGCTTCAAGGAACGAGCCAAGGGGACGCGGCCAGGCCATCGACCATGCCATCCGAGCCTGGGCGGCAGCGGGCCGACTGCACATCGGAACCGTCATACTAGGCGCACCACAAAACTGTGTCTTCGTGTACCAGTGGCATCGGTCGGGCACCAGCGGCCAACGTCTACGCTCCGTCGACCTGCTGTTCGACGGCACCGAAAGGCTACGTTCGTGCCGAGCCTACCTGGAACCTCCAGCGGCAGCGGCTACCAGGGGGTAGCCACCAACGGAACCAGTAGGGACGCGCGGAGTCTATGCCGTCCAAGGAGTGACAGCGCGCATCGAACGCCGGCACCGAAGCGAGACGAGGACGCCCACCACCGCGTCGCGGCCACGCAAGGGTGCGAAGGGTCAGTGCCGACGACCGGGGTTGGCCAGTCCAATAGAGACGCAGTCAAAGGACAGAACTAGGAGGTTGTGGTGGTAGAGAGACCACGTAGGACGTGATGCAATGAGCTGATTTAAACTAGTTCTGTAGAACTTTATTGTAGAGACGTTTGGGCTTTGCCTTGAATTGTATTTGGAATATTTAGTAAGGGGTTGAATGGTTAGCGGTTTTCATGCAATTTTCTATAGTGGTTTGCTTTATGGTTTTCCAAGTGTGCATTAAATGTGTATTTTGTTAAACACGTCAACGGGTTTGTAGCGTTCATCTGACTGAGCTGGTAATCACAACCTCCCCATCCGTTCAGGTAACATCTTGCCCCGACTAGCCCCTTAGACGTTTTTTTTACCTTTAGAGATATGGGTAATACCCGGTCCCTGGACGCCGATGGTATCCAGATTCGCCTGTTAAGTATGTGCTTGATATTATATGGCCTGCCCTCACCCATATTTATAACCTAAAATTATCCACCCGCATCTTTCCCAAACAAATGCAGACCTCGCGTGTTGCACTGTCTTCAAGCACGGTGATAAACGGGCACTGAACAATTATCGCCCTATTTTGATCATTCGAGTGTTTTCGAAGGGTATCGAAAAATAATAACGGTCAGATTGCTATCATTCTTTACCCATCACAATTTCTTACAAGAATTCCAACATTAGTTTAGGGAGCATCGCTCTACCGAAACAGCCCTCTTGACTCAAAAAGAAATAATTATAGATGCTTTGCATCGCCAACAAATAGCTTTAGGTATATACGTATAATTCTCCAAACTCTTTGACGTAATCACTCAGTCTATTCTTGGCCAATTAGAAAACTATGGCGTGCATGGAACAGCGCATGCGCTTCTAAAATCTTATCTTTCAAACAGAACACAATTCGTAGATAGCAACAATGTGACATCTTCGAGGACGCTGGTTGTTCCAGGTGTGCCACAAGGCAGCATTCTAGGGCCAATTTTGTTTTTATTTTACATAAATGACATTGTACTTTGCACATACAACGCCGCATTTGTTTCATATGCTGATGACACGAGAGGTTTTATTGCAGAAACTTCGGAAACAGAGATAGACGTGAAGGCCAACAAAACGCTGTATGACCTAGATGCTTGGGCCTTGGTAAATTTTTTAAACATTAACCCTCCGAAAACACAAGATATCTTGTACACGACTAAAGGAAGGGCGCGAAAAATAAGCTGAATTTATTTCTGACTTCTCAGCAGTTATACATGGCGGAAACGTAAAAATTATGATTTACAATCCATTGGTATGACCTCTGTTGCAGTACTGCAGCATAGTGTGGTGTACTACTGGTGTCACAATATTGAGCAAGCTGTATGTACTGCAGAAAAGAGCCATACGTCATATTGCTACCGTGCAATAAACTTCTTCAACAACACATGTGTTTCTACAGTACGAAAATCTTCCTGTGTTTTGTTTGTACGATCATCGGTTGATGTTTTGCTACAGAGCTTTTGTTAAGTATGGTACCAATACCATGATAAAACTTGCTAAGTTATAAGAAAACTCAAGTATTAGTCAAACCAGGCACAAAGAAATTTTTGCTGTACCCACACCTAGAACAACCTATGATGAACAATCTCTGTCTTACAAACTACCTTCCTTGCAAAATTTATTAAACGAAGAAGATTTTCATCCGCCATATAACCGAAACTCTCATCAAACGCTTCGCCCAGGTTATTTCATCTCGGGAATAGTACAAGCCTCGAACTTTATTCCCTTTTCTTTTAGATTGCCGCTTTTAATGTGGACGTCACTTCATGACTATGCGTATGAACTTTTCTGTACTGTGCTTTCGTTTTGTTAGAAAATTTTTGTATTACTCGATTGTAACACTTGTCAATTTATTTCCACTCACTGTTCATGTCTGATCATCATGGTGCTGTTTGCTAACTTCTAACGGGGTCGGGACTTCGTCAAGTTGCTCGAGCTTTTAGTCCCGTACTCCTCCTTTTCAAAGGAAATCGAAGCTGTTTGATTGATTGATTGATTGACAGAATAATTGGCTTCGAGAATACTTGGCACGCTCTTACGAATAATCAAAAGTAAGCTGCCCCTGTCACTCAAAGTAAAATCTACAAACTAAAATCTACAAGTAGTGCATACTGCCGGTGATGACATAAGGAACTAAAACTTCACATCTTGCTAAACAACATGATAGCTAACCTAGGTCGGCTCAACGGGCCATGGAACGAATAACGACAGGAATAACACTCAGGGACAGGAAATGAGGTACCTGGATCAGAGAAGACACTAGAGTAGAAAATATTATAGTTCAAATAAAGAAAATTACGCCCACCTCCCCTAGCGGGAACCCTGGTGTGATGCAACGCATCTCATGGGGGGTTCCATTGGAGTTTTCCATCGTATTGATTACGCTTATAGCTGGGATTCTCACGCGAAGGGGAGGTGGGCGTAATTTTCCATTTTCACCGTGCAATGCACATGCAGTACACGTATGCTCAGGTACGGTCTTTATTGCAGACGAGAATGAGTGCCTTGTGGTCCGTAAAGTGCACAGTTAGGGGCTCGACGATTGCATCAAGCAATCGTCGAGTACTGCGAGAGAGTGCAAGCGTAACGCGGACGACCGTCGACTGAGACCGTCGGAGCGCGGCATGCGCAGCGCAGCCCACCGGCGCCTAGCGACGGAGTGAGAGCGCGCTGCGCCAACCCGCAGCTGTTTGGGAGAGAGTGTTCGCTATCGGAGAGAGGAGAGGAGGAGAAGCGCAGCTGTGCGGACAACGCCGGACAGACGCAGGAAGGAAAGAGGGGCGAGCATGAGATACGTTGCATCTAAAAAAGAAATGGACTTGGGCTGGCCACGAGTGAGACGAACCGACAACACTTCAAAATTACGGTAACAGGGTGGATAACAAGAGAGGGGGCTAGAAAAATGGGGAGGCCTGCAATCCGATGGAGGGATGAAACAGAAATTCGAGGTTAAACTGTAGACTCGAGCAGCGCTGGACCGGAGTTGTTGGAGGTTAGTGCAAAGGGAGAGGCCTTCGTCCTGCACTGGATCTGAGTAGGCTCTAATATATATATTTATAAATTTTTAAATAAAATATATATATATATATATATATATATATATATATATATAAATTTTATGCATTTTCTCAGCCGCCCCATTGCATAGGGGCGATTTCCCTTGCAAGCCGGGTCAACTTCCAAGCGTTGTAGTCCCACACAAAGGCCGAGCGCCAGGCCGTGGAGCCGCTTGTACCTATTTTACGGGGAGGTTCCCGGCGCCACCAAGGCACACGAATGCACATGGTGCCTTCCACAGCCACGGGTGGACTTTCAACCTCGCAACCGCCTGTGGCATAGACATGCCGCCAGACTCTTTCAACCCCCGGCAATGCGGCAACGCGGCATGATGACAAGGGTCAGGGGCCCCTCGCAAGGGTAAAGGCAGCTTTCCAGGCATGGGTTCACATTTCAAGGGTCCGAACTCTACCAGGGACGCCTGTACCCGTTAAAGAAATCGGTGGGTGCCCGGCGGTACCAGGATGCGAACCCAGTACCTCCCGTACGAGGTGAGTGCTGTACCTCTGAGCCATCGCTGCGGATATATATATATATATATATATATATATATATATATATATATATATATATATTATCTATTATTATATATATTTATATATATATGAGAGAGAGAGAGAGATGTCCAGCTATCTTAGGGTGTCCCAGCTATCATGCGCAGATTTTAACAAAGAGAAGTGGCGTTACTCGAAAAAAACCTAGCGCATAATATTTCCATTACATTGGAGTAGTGGTGAGTAATTTTTTCATTAAGAAGATTTAAATAAATAATTGCAATTAATTACCCAACTCGAGCAGTACTGCCCTAATCATTGAAGTGTCAACGAGACACTTGTAGGTACCCACGAGAGCAATCTAACTGCGGTATGTTGAGCGACGAACGAATTTGTACTCATTTATTATGACTGATAAAGATACACCGCGGAAGATGAAACAATACCACGTGACAGCCCTTCCACGCGCATCGTAAAGCGCAATGCCCTCGAGCAGGCTGCATCTCAGTTAGCCAGAAGGAAATAAAGAAAAGAAAGAAAGAAGAAACCGCGTTCCAGTTACTGCCTATCTCCCACACGCGCCCCGCGAAACTTGCTATTGCTGCTCATTCCATGCATACCCTTATCAAGCACGTGTGACGGCGAAGCAGTGGCCTTCAACCAGCTTATTTCAGGACGCTGGTTTGTTAAGGCCGCGTGAGCGCCATCACGTGGTATCTTTTATATATTGAGGGGTTTCTTTATCACTTAGAATAAATGGGTGCGAAATTATTTCGTCGCTGAAAATACCGCAGTTAGATCACTCTTGTGGGTACCTACAAGTGTCTCCTTCACACTTCAATGATTAGGGCAGTACTTCTCGAGTTGGATAACAATTCATATTTACTTAAATCTCATTACTAAAAAATTACTGGCCGCTACTTCAGTGTACTGGAAACATTATGCGCTCGGTTTTTTTGAGTAACACCATTGCGTTTATTTATAATCTTCGAGCATGACAGCTGCAGCTGGGACGGCCTGTATTCTAGCGACGCAAGAACCTAAAAAAATGAGAGTAGCGTTGAAAGCATCATATAAAATTAAGAATTATTAAAAGCGAACTTCTATCTCATAAAAATGAACGCGCTAGCGCCGCTGACACCGAGTGCTCCTTCTCTTACGCAGCTTTCCGGTCTTCTTCATCGGCAGGTGCCTTGGATTTTGATCCCGGTTCTCCACGAGGTATCTCTTTATTGTTTTGTTAGTGGTGGCCGTGAGAATGCAGAATGCCATACCATGACAATATCGTACACGAGAAAATTGCCAGAGTTCTACCTTGCAGTGCTCATGTAAGAACGTGGTTAATTCTTATTAAGTATCGGTCTTGCGTTGATTATTTCTGTCTGTTTTTGTTGTGTCGTATTTTTTTTGCATAAGGCAGACATAACAAAGCGCTTTGTTAATCAGTATTACTTACTTCCAAGCATTGTCTTCGATGTCTGTCTCACAAAATGCTACGCTCGAGCAAGCACCAATGGCCACTAAACAAGATTTTGGCCACTTGCCTGTTAAATAAAGAAAATTTATCGTGATCACTCGAGCCGTTTAAAGGGACAATTTAAGTTATATGTTCAAATTTTGGCGCCTTTACTCCTTCCTGAACAATAACAATTTCGGTTTTTCTGTCGTAAATACCAGTCGAGCACGCCTTATTTGGATTTTTTTGCATTTCTCTAAAAATATGTCGGTCCTTTATTTACGACGTTGGACGTCTTACACGTTGTTTTCCCTGCCTTTTTTGGCACTTTTTTGACGCTTGAGATTGGGTAAAACTTCGTGCTCTAATAATGACTACCTAGGTATGGCCAAAAGACATAACTTGGTCACCACGCACGCGGTGTAAGCCGAGTCAATAGGGATTTTTAAGCCTCACCTATTGCGCACTTCTGTCAGGTAATCGGTGGAGGGCGGAAACCTCCATTGAAATGGTCATGCCCTCTCCGGACCAGCCGCTTATTCATGAGAACAGCATACGTTCTAGCACGCCAAAAGCTGCGTTGGCATCCATATAAGTGCTTTCGCCATTCAAACTTCCAGTACACTAATTTTTAAAGGGCTAGCAAATTTAAACTGCATCTTGACTTGCCCTCGTATTCCTTTCTCTGGTGCAATGCATTGAAGTCAGAACCGAGTAGCTCCAATTGAACCCTTAACGGTTAAAATAAACTTTAACCAAGTCTTTCTAAGCTACATTCCGCTGTATCTACAGTTGCTGGACTTGAAGCACCCTGTGCTTAAAATTGTCGGCTCCGGAAGCGCGTTCTTTCGAAGGCAATATTGGCTTTGTCCATGGCGTTGCAAAACGTGTTTTGGTTGACGTTCTAAAAGCTGAAGTAATACAGAATAATTGGTTCTCTCTCAACGCAGAGGGGTGGGGGGGGGGGGGGTGCGAAATAGAGAAGTGCGAGTTGTGAACTCTCAGCGGTGGTGTTTCAGCTCATTTACCTTGACAAAACACCTTCGCATATACTGTTGCTAATCGTGAGCAGCCATGGGACCTAAAATAGCTGTCATTGAAAGGCATATGTTTTTATTCTTGCAAAATAAAAATAAATGGGGTGATGCGGGCAGTTTATGTTGGTAGTATGCACAATTGTTTGCAGACAACTTGGTAGCTGTGGAAATGATGGCAAACGCTGACATCAGAAAGATGTTTTGTTGTGCTTCTGGTTTTCTTGCCCGGTGGTGCTTACAGCTTTCAGACAAGCAGCTTTGCCAGATTACCCGGTAGAAGCTGCGGGGAAACAAAGAGGGGAAAGTCACCATATGCGAGCATTAGCCACTGATCAAAAGCAGAATACCACATACTACAGGGGACTATATTCAATTCGTGATGCACGGTTTTAGTCAGAGTAGCTTGCACGCCTGCCGCACAGGGGACAAGAAAAATTTGATAGTGCATTGTTTCAAATCTAATGTTTGTCACGCCTAATTATGAACTAGACTCACAATTGACATTTTTAGTGTACCGATTCAAATCACTCATCGGCATTTTATGGTTGTAATACATTTCTCCTTAGCCACGTCCACAATTCCTGAACGTGTTAAGGAGAGCAATTGTCAATTCAAAGCATTTTTTAGATGTTTCAGACACGCTTTCCCGGGTGCCGCAAAGAGGGCCACTTTTTTTCGTGCACGTTCTAAGCTCAGCTCCCTAACTGTCGTTCATTTACCTGATTCCTGCGCTACTAACACGTCTATTTGTTGGCCGGTTGACGCCCACAGGAAGCGTACTTAGAAGGAGTAATTTTGGAACTTAAAAGATGAACACACAATTGTGAATACAGGTTTCTCCACTTGCGCCCCTTGCCCGCAGGGGGCACCTCGTATATTCAGGGTGACGGTGGTGGCGACACCGGGGACCCCGAGCCCGTGGGGGTTTGACCCACCCACGCCCCGGCTGCGCGTCGCTGAGCCGTGCCCGGGGGAAAGGGCATCCTGGTGGCTTCAGCCAAAGCCGGGGTTGTTTTGTACCTTCACGACCCCCCCGGGAGTGGAAACACGCCACTTTGTGCCCTGCTTTTCACAGACGGTGCTCCGGTCTGACCCACCCCGGGGGAATCAGCCAGTCGCCTTTTCCTGCCTCCCTCTCAGCTCTTTCACCTTCCTATCTTCTTTGCTACACCTGTCCTGTCATCTCTTCTTTTCTTCATTGCCACACTTTTCCAGACGGCGAGGGTTAACCCTGAGTAAGGAAAAAACCTTGAGGACACAAACAGGGTTATAGCAGCTGTGTAAGGCTAACCCGCATCTTGTGCATTGCAAGGTTAGGCTCGGTGGTGGGTGGTTAGCACAACTGTTGAAATTATTTCACTTGTTATGGCAACAAGATACTCTACATCCAATGTTCGTCCTCCAAAACGGGGGCGCAACGACGCAGTCCAGCAGTTTTTTACTCCAATAAAGCCAGACAATTTCTTCAAGTTTCACGTCATGAACTGTGAAGACG
Organism: Haemaphysalis longicornis; assembly: GCA_013339765.2. Lineage (NCBI taxonomy): Eukaryota > Metazoa > Arthropoda > Arachnida > Ixodida > Ixodidae > Haemaphysalis > Haemaphysalis longicornis. The sequence continues at coordinate 110,555,703 of CM023458.1, read as the reverse complement.
AAGACATGTCAATGAGACGTCGGTCATCATTTTTGGTAGCCAAAGTTCTTACGAATGAGATAGGAAGTGGCTATAAAGTAAGCGCGTTGGGACGCGATGACCTTCTCTTAGAAGTACAAGACGCAGATCAGTGTTCCAAGTTTACGAAAATAACCACTGTTGGTGACTCCCCTGTGAGCATCACTCCCCACCGATCTATGAACACCACCAAAGGTGTTATTTCTGGTGTAGACTTTGTGAACTTATCTGAGCAAGAACGCCTGCAAAGATTCCAGGGACAGAATGCTGTGAACGTTCAACGAATCAAAATACGTAGAGAGGGGCAGGAAATTCCGACCAAGCATGTTTTCTTCGCAGTCACGACCAGTGCACTGCTCGAGCCTATCGAGGCAGGCTACGTTAAGATCCCTGTCCGTTTGTATATTCCAAACCCCCGATGGTGCTATAACTAGCAAAGATTTGGCCATGGTTTGTTAAGCTGCCGAGGCAAGGCAGCATGTCGAAAGTGCAGCCTTCCCGACCACTCGTCTGACACCTGTAAAGCTGCACTTCACTGTGTAAACTGCAAAGGAGATCACGCCGCGTACTCGCGATCGTGCCCTCAATGGAAGAAAGAAAAAGAAATAATTGCTCTGAAGTATAAGGAAAACATTCCTTTTTGGGAAGCACGACAGAGACTGTTCTTAACACATACTAGCTTTGCCGGGGTAGTTCGACGGGGGGCGGCGCTACAGTCGGTTCGAGTTCCCCTTGGAACCCTCCCAGCGAAACCCCTAGGGATACCCCAAGCCCCCTCAGTGCAGGTGGCTAAGGCATGCAATAAAAGAAGCGTCAAGGGCTGCCCCAGCACCTCTTGATGCTAATGCTAGGGCTCTTGCTGGCACTGCAGTGCCGGTTTCGGCTTAGTGGCAGGCTGCCTCAACCAGCCAGCCTAGCCCAGCTGTCGAGGCTTCGCAAGACGCCATGGACACAACGCCAAGCTCTCGGTGCGCAATACGCAGAGAGTGGAGCCAACTAGGGTCATGGCCCCTCAGAAGATGTTTTGAGCGTACGAGGGTGACAGCACGGCACTTCCTTAATTCCTTTCATATCATAAGCTCATAGCTGATAATGTAGTCCAATGGAACTGCCAAGGCCTCTTGAAAAACTTGGATGATATCTATAAATTGCTGTCACAACACCAAATAAGTGTCATGTGTCTCCAGGAAACACACTTTAGGGCAAACCAAACAAACGTTTTGAAGAACTATTCTGTATTTAGGAAAGACAGGGATGGTTGCATGCACCCCTCTAGAGAATTTGCGATTATCGTGCAAAAGTCACTACCATGCCAGTTCTTACAGCTACATACCACTTTAGAGGCTGTAGCCATACGAACCATTAACTTTAATAAACTGGTATTCTCATTGTACATACCTCGAGACCACGAGATCTCCAGTATTGAGTTTGAAACATTAGTTGATCTGCTGCCAGAGCCGTATTTGCTAGTTGGGGACTGCGGTGCTCACCACCCACTCTGGGGGTCTCAACGCACTGATTTTGGAGGACGCCTTTTTGAAATGTTTCTGGTATCGTCTGGAGCCTGCATACTTAACAAGACAGACCCAACATATTATAACACGACACATTCCACTTACTCCTGCATACATATCGCCATAGCCTCTCCGGTTTCCTTTCCAGCATTTCAGTAGAAGGTAACAACCAGTTTGAAAGTGATACCTCTCCAGTCAGCCTTGAACTCTTAGACTTTAAACAAGCTAGCACTCCGTGCCCGCAAAAGTTGAAAGATGCTGCCGAAGACTGAAAAAATTACAAAGAACTCTCTGTGCTTCACTACACACCTATATACCACATTGGTATTGATAAAGCTGCAGAGACCCTAACTACCCATATAATCAAAGCTGCACTAACCTCCATTCCACAGACTTCTTTAATAGGGTTACTAAGCCAAAACCTGGCTGGAATTAGGAATGCAGGAAGGCCCGTAAGGAACACAATAAGGCGCGGTGTGCCTGGCGTTTGGGGCCCGACGACTGAAAACCTATAACCTTTCAAGCGGGCGAAGGCCAATGACCGACGGATTCGCCGTTATGCAAAAACAGCAAGCTGCAATAAGTTCGTGTCGTCAATCACATCATATACTGATACCCGGGAAGTATGGAGAAGAATTAATGCTCTCCGAGGAAGCAACACTCTTACGCACCCTTTGTTCAGCACAAGTGGAGCATTTTACAAGACCAAGCGAATGCTCTAGGCAAGCATTTTGGGTATATATGATGTTCAACTCACTATTAAAATAACTTCCTGAGACACAAGAATGCGAGGAACAAAAGATCGTACGTGACAAAAGGCAGTCTGAGGTAGGGTATAATTGCCTCTTCACTATGCATGAGCTTAAAGTTGCCCTCACCACTTGTGGTAAATCATCACCAGGTCGAGACCGAATAGCATATACCATGACTAAGCACCTTCACGTGGACACACAAAAAGAGCTCTTACTGTTGTTAGCAAGATCTGGCGCGCAGGGAAGTTTCCAAAATAGTTGAAAGAAGCTATTTTTTGATCTGAGTCTAAAAGAGGGGAAAGATCCAGCGCTTGCAACAAGTTTTAGACCGGTTGCTTTAACCAGTTCCTAATGCAAGGTCTTAGAAAAAGTGGTTAACCATCGCCTTATCTATTTTGTTGAGTATCATGGTATTATAGACAACCGCCAGGCGGCTTTTCGCTCTGGTAGATCCCCAACAGACCACCTAGTGGCTATTGAATCCTACATCAGGGATGCATTTGTACATAAGCAGTATTATTTATCAGTTCTCTATGACCTCCAGAAAGCTTACGATACAGCCTGGCGTTAGGGTATTCTTTGTGATCTGCGCCACCTTGGCGTTTGTGGAAACATGCTTAACAGTTTGAAAGATTTCCTTTCGGAGCGCATCTTTTAGGTTAGGATTAGAAACGCCCTCTCGAAGATGTTCGTACAAGATTATGGAGTGCCGCCTGGCGTGTGCTTAGCTGCACTCTTTTTATTGTTAAGATGAACTCCTTAGGAACTGCACTGCCTCCTCCATATCTTACTCACTATATGTTGATGATGTGCACATTGCCTTTAAATCACGTAATGTGTTTATTGGTGAGAGGCGAATCCAACTAGCTGCTAACAAACTTATAAAATGGGCAGATGAGAATGGCTTCTGTTTAAATGCAGAGAAAAGTGCGTGTGTGGTCTTCTCTAGGCAGCGTGGTATTTGCCCGGATCCTGCTATTAAACTCAATAAAACACCCATAGCAGTAAGAAGGGAACACAAGTTTCTTGGGGTTGTGCTTGATGACAAACTCGTTCATTGCACACCTCAAGCGCCTTAGAGTAAAATGTTTGGATGCAGTCAGGATCCCGAAAGTCCTCGCACACCAGTCATGGGGTACTGACACTAAGTGCCTATTGACCTTATTCAATAGCCTTGTGAGGTCCCGCACCGACTACGGGAGCCTTGTTTATCAATCGGCCGCAACAACAGCACTAAAGACATTAGACCCTGTCTACCACCTTGGCCTTCGTCTCGCTACAGGCGCTTTCCGGACAGGCCCTGTTTTAGTCCTGTATGTGTAAGCCCATCAGTGGTCTCTTTAGACACAGCGGAAGTACATTGGCCTGACTTATGCTCTAAAAGTGTCATCCTTGGCTGGACACACCAACAGCACTCTAGGTAACCAGGCTATTAAGCATTTTGGAAAGCGACCTGCCATGGCTGAGCCATTTCTTCTGTCAGTGAGGGCACTGTCCGCAGGCCTGGGAATATCCTTCACTGACGCTCAGAAAACCAGCTTTGCTGGCTTTTTCCCTCCTTGGGATCTCTCCCCTATCTCTTGTGATTTGTCTTTTATAGAGATTGACAAAAGAACTGCTCCAAAGGAGTCATATATGAAGCATTTTTTGCTTTTACAGAACAAGTACAGAGTATCTGAATTCTACACAGATGCCTCGAAGTCAGCTGGTGCATTATCATGTGCTGCACATGGCCCAAACTTTTCCACGTCAAAGAGTATGCTTAAAGCGAAATCGATATTCACTGCTGAAACACACGGCCGTGTAACGGCTGTAGAAAATATAATTCAGAGCAATGTCGAAAAGTCAGTTATATTCACTGATTCTCAAAGTCCAGTGCAGGCTTTAGCGCCCGTAAAGTTACAAAAAAATCCAGCCTTTAATCAACTGCTAAAACTGCTGTGTTCAGCACAAAAACAAAAACTTGAAATAACGATCTGTTGGGCCCCAGGTCACTGCGGCATCGTCAGAAATGAGCAACCAGACAGGAATTCTGTAGCTGCTGCTCCCCAGAGTGACCTGGATATTCAAAGGGTCCCCTACGAGGATCTTAAAGCATACGTACGAAAGAGGCTGCGTGAGCAATGGTAGGAAGATTGGATTGGGCAAACAGCAAACAAACTGCAAATGGTAAAATCCAAATTAGGTAGATAGATCCCTGAGAAACGGGACAGAATCACAAATGTTACTCTCTGTAGGCTGCGCATAGGCGATATTCACGCTACACGTGCGTACCTATTGAAAGGAACAGAACAGCCACGCTACTCGAGGTGTGCAGGGTAGTTATCAGTCATTCACGCACTAGTGGAATGCAAACTACTTGAACCACACAGAACACGTTATTTTCCAGAATTGTACTCACGCAAGATACATCAACACCCATTGCTGTTTCTATCAGACAAGCAATTTTTTCTGTTAACTGTGTTTTTAACTACCCCTCACATTTAGATTTTAAAATATTTGTCGTATCATCCATGACCCCAGCTATCATCGCACGCATGATCACGGTAGGATTCAGTGTCCTAAGGTCCAACGAGACGAAAGATCCAACGAGACGAAAGGTCCAACAGTGGATATTCCGTCTCGGTGGACCTTTCGTCTCGTTGGATATTCAGGATCCTCCGCATTATATGAACGTCCGAAGCACTGTACAATCACCTTCACTACCAAGTTCAGCAAATTAATAGAAAGAACGTCTGCGTTTCAGGTGCGAGTATATTACTTCGCTAAAGAACACGATAGTTGAAGTTGAAATGTACTGCCGGCATTGGCTTTTCCACGTGGTCAGGAACGCTATTTCCTAACAACAGCTTCACAAAGATGAAATTACTAGTTTACGAGATATATGCTATCACTGTCATATAGACTAAGAGCGCCCGCAAGCAAACATTTTTGCGAATGAGCTAGTTTCTCCTTTATTCCTGTGTGTGCCTGCGTTAGGGTGTGGGAGATTTGTTAAATTCCCCATAGCAAGAACGCGCCAATCGCCTATCTAACCATAATATCTTCCTACGAACGAACTCAAGTTCCTTCGTGCCGCATGAACACGTGCAGCACGTACCTGAACACGTACACGTGTTGAACAGGTACCTGAACACGTACACGTGAACACGTGTACGTGAACAACTGCCACACGTGCAGCAAGCCTGCCTGAAATCTGCGAACATTCACTTCCTCAATTGTGCACTTTGTTGTTTTCATTTATAATTTAGATGGGTATGCGGGAGTGCACAAGTCCCCCTAATACCATTCAAATAACTTCACTTTCTATCTGGGAGCCTAACTATTTATAAATACCAGAAATTGCCCCATTTTACTGCGCTGCCTTTCGATCCTGCGCAAGACTGCGCAATACCGGCCTCACCAGAGTGAATGGATAAAGCTTGGAAGGCTATGTTTGGTTCGTCTGTGAATTGTTAACTGTTTTAAGGGACTGAGTAAGTTAAATAAGGGAGGGATATTGACCCTCAAGGGCGGCAGTGCAGTGAATTTACGCCATCTTTCTACAAAAGTGTTGTTCTCGGGCCTCCATTTCCCAGCGACCGAGATTACGCTGTTGGGACGCTGGTTCGGTGAAAGCCTATCGAGTTCTTTATTGCAGCTCCAAGACGAAGCTTCGCGATTCATTTCTGTCCACTTCTTGTAAGAGCCGAAGGTACATATTTTTTTGTAGAAATGCGGCGGCATGTTTTAATTTAAGCGGTCTGTGGCACGTCTCAGCACGTATTCGATGGTTTAGCAAACGGCAATACCTGCGCGATTTGTGTTGGCCATGATGTCGGCAGAGGGTTGCGAAGACCCACCAAATTCTTAGAGAATTGAAATGTGGCTAACTGAATTCAAAAAGCGCAATAAGACGGGACAAAAAAGGACGACACACGGCGCTGTCTTTTTCACGTCTTCTTGTGCTTTTACGAATTCAGCTAGTATGAACCAAATAGCCCAAACCAGCGTTCTAACGCAGATCAAATATGACGAAGAACAGATTTTTTTTGGAAAGCAGGCATATGCTCCCTTAACAACAACAATGACCACGAACACATGCGGACCACCTGTGACGTTATTCCATCTACATCACCTTGTGTATAGCAGTCAATTATCTCAAGGTGGCGGTGAAGTGATTTGTAAACATGGCGGGATTACTTGTGGAGATTATAGTCTGGAGTCCGTAGACTAGGTTTCGACCACTCCAGGGGCGTTTACGTGACTTTCTTAGTAGTAAAATTTATTTTAAAGTGTTGTCCTAATCTCTGTATCCTCCTTGCCGATTTTCTATGACGTTTCGTATGACGTTTACTCGTGTAGGCTCAGCTTGACTGCGCCCACTGCAGCTCGCCGACCCTAGGCCGGCCGCCCGCGGGTCGTCGCAATTCATTCTCAGAGTTAAAACTAAGCCATGAGAAGAATTGTGTCCGGAAGAATGTGGCTTTATTTTCCTAGTTTGCAAAAAGTTCAAGTCAATATATTTCTACGCTAGCGCAAATGCAATACGTATATTGGCTTACGACGCTTCACTGAGTTAGCTTCACGGGAGCTATGAGCTTCATTTGCCCGCGCGACTGGTACGCTAGTAGAAAATCTAAGGCCTATAAAAAGTGGGAGACGATTCAGCGAATTTACTATAAGTAATAAGGCAAAAAAAATCAACCAATACTCGTTTGCAAAGCATAAATCCAAGGTGCGGGAAACACTTATTGCGCAGGGTGAGCTAGCACCGAAGTCCCCAGCACGAAGGCACATGTGCGATCTCTTCATTCCGCCTGAAGAACGCAGTCTCTAGTGAAACATATTGTGGGGATTTGACGGACGCAAAAAAAATTTCCTTTAAGCTGCTTACATCAAAACTCTTAGTGAACACATACTTGCGCGACAAAGGAATGTCTATCTCTTGCTCGGATAATTACCGCTTATATCAACTAGAAGAGATTAATCGTTTCTTTGTTTTGTGCCGTGATGCGGTGGTTTTTGGGATGTTTTGCTACAAAACGTTAAAAGGGACATGAACATGTTTACGTGTCCATGTCGCTTCACACATTGCGGTTCTTGTCTTTTCAGGTACTACTGGAGTGCCCTATGATATATTTTAAGTGCATAGCACTTTAGGCGCTCGCCTTGTCGTCCTAGCTCGCTCGCTGGAAACAAGCATATCGCCACGCGTTACGGTGTAGCCTGTCACGGTCCCTTGGCCACGGCGTAACCCATGAGGCTTCGAAAGTCACGCGGCTATGCCAGGATATACGTAGCGTGAGCTACGGTTCAGCTGGTTATTCTTAACTTTTGTTGTTGTCTAGGATTAGCTGATTATCATGCTTGTGTCCACGTAATGTAGCCGGATCGTAGCCCGCGTCAAAGATGGCTTCGTCTGACGTCTCCAGCAAGATCCTTAGCTGAGGGTCCATCACTTGTGCCTGCTTTGGGTACACGCCGAAGAACTGGGCGTCGAACTTGGAAAGGTCTCGGATTGTGCCCATGCGGTCCGGGAGGCCCATGAAACCTGAAAAGTCAACGCCACACTGCTTGCTTGATGCCTGTACCTGAGTACAGCCAGTTCTACATGGCGCTAAATTCGCCTAGCGCTTTTTCCGCTGCGGTGCGTTCGTGCGGCCAAACGACCTGTTTTTTTCTATTTTTACTGCTGGGGCAAACTGCGAAATGCAAAGCGGCGTTCAGACTACGACTGTTTCAAACATTTGGCAATTTGCCACAACAACGAGAAGATATCATTTTGACGCCCTAGCAGCGTCAAAGCTGCGAATTTGAAATAAATTCACTCCACATTGATCCGGAATTATGCGATCATTCGCAATTTTCAAAAGCTTGCATTGCTTTAGTGCAGGTCGTAAGGACTACCGACGTACGTGCATTGTTTCATATCTGACACACCCTTTATGGTTTCGCAAATAGGGATCCCGTCTTAAACCGATACTAAAGACGGGGAAGGTTGCATGAAGAGCTTCAAAATAACTGCGGCCGCATAACGGTGCGTGAGTGTGGCTGCGTATGTTACCTTCAGTTTTCAAAATCCCGTAGTGCTTTCATGAAGGCCTCCAGGAGCTAAAGTGCATTGCAACAATATGCAAACAGCCATCTAAGGTGGCATTGTTGCATATTGATACAGTTTCCCGCTCGCAGTTTTTTGTAAAAAATTGCTCTTTTTCAACCTCCACTGAAGACGAGAAGAATTGCATGGAGCTTCAAAAATAATCCATCCCTGATTAGGACTTGCATTAAAGGGACACTGCAACATTTTGTCAACTGGTTTTTGAATCATAATTGCTTTAAAAACATCGTGAAAAAGCATGTTGAGTAAGTGAGCTACCGTATCATAACGGATCAAAGAAAAAATTGTGCCTTGAACCAGTAAGATAACGGATAAATATGCCCAAAAATGTTTTCGATCTATTTTGTTCTGAGCATTGTTTGCGAAAATAGGGGACATCACTAGGGTTATATCTCAGATATTGGCTGAGTTCTTTTCAGTTGCAGCACAAAAGGCATTGGATGATTCTTTTAAAAAATCCCCTTCGAAAGGAAAGCGAAATTTGTAAGGTGAACCTGCTACACGACCAAAGAACGCTATGCCACTCTGTGCTTACCATAACAACAGCTTACGCAGGGCTTTCAGGCAATAGCAAAGGATAGAAACGTTGCTGGAAAGAGTTGCTGCGCCTCTGTACGGTCCAGAACTGATGGCGCAGAAAACTGTGTTAAGTCGTCCAAAACCTATATTTGTGCCTGCAGTTGCATACTTTTGAAACTTTATTTCCTGTCCTGGTAGTTTTTGAACATGACAGAATTTTTCTGGGCTTACATCCTTCCTGTTATAATGATACAACTTGTTTTTGCTGCCATTGCTATTCTGTAAAAAAATGGTACACATGATCGTGTTCACTATTTTTTGTCGGATATTAGCATTGCCTTCTGGCATCTTGACACACGTAGTAAGACAACTCCGGGACCATCACATTGCCACGTGTTTCTTAACACCGGCGCCAAGAGACGACTGTGAGACAAGAAGTGGTTGATTGTGCTTTCATCATCGTCATTCAGAGTTCTGGCTCTTGCGCTTGGACCCCTGCGCTCGAGCTACCCCACAAAAGGCTCCAGCTGCTTGTACCGACTTGGTCGTCTCCTTCAGGGACCCCGGCTAAGCGACTGCGTGTTTATAGCACGCGACAGTATGAGTGCACAATGTCAACTGTCTCCTCTAATCCTGTGAACCAATCATTCTGTAGGGCGCTTCCCAACGAGGCGGACTTTCTGTGATACTTTTTCGTTGTTTCTCATCGGACGAGCACTTTAATTACGAGAGGTGCATGCTTTAGCAGGCACACCTGCACGTGTGAGTTAAGAGCGTGCGTACTTAGAAGCTTACAAGTACATTGCAGGTTTTAATGGCTCTCAAAATACACAAATTTCCACAACACGGTATTTTAATGCTATTCTTCCCAAAAGAAATATCGGGCAATACAGCGTACCCACATCCCTACTCAGAGGTAACATAAGGGAACGCAGCAATCAATGCAGGGAACAATCCGTATAGCCCAACGCCCAGGGCGAAGAATTGCCTATTCTATAAAGAGGGATCGCCGTTATTGTGAAAGGTGGCACTGATTTACTGCTAGAGGGGGTTGCCACAATTGCGTACTTCGGTTTATTGAAACCATTCACATCAAAACTAGCATTGTTTCGGTCAGAACAGAAAATTCCTCTTGGCCTATTTTAAATAATTCAGAACACAAGATTAGTTTTACAAACTCGAACAACATTTATATTGCGTTTAGACACGTTTAAAATACATTTTCATTTTGTTATCTACCCGAAATACATTATTTCGTTCTTAATCTATAAGCTTTCGTTTCCCAAAATATATTCTTTGGTGTTCTGCGCACAGGAAAGGTACGGTGCCTACGTCTACCGGCCGCTTTCGGCTTACATTCACTCACCTCGGGGCCATCGGGCACCATCGTCTGTGACGAAGTTTTCACCCCTGTAGAGTATTTCACCGAACTCACTTAGGCTGTCCGCTTGAGGAAAGCGAGCCGAAAAGCCACTGATAACAATATCGTCATCATACATTGTTGCCTGCAAGGATCAACAACATCAACGCAAACCCATTTAACTGCAAGGAACGAACTACCAAAGACAACTTCGTACGAATATATTACCAAATTTTCTGAAGGCTTCTAAACCATTGCCATTGGCCCCAGGGTCTATAAGTATGCTCACAAAACTAAGTGCAAAAATGACCCGGAGAAAACGAAAGCAAAATTTCGAAGGCGGAGCTGCTGTAGAACCAAATTACGGTGTGCCACCTTAGGCTTGCGATAACAACAGTTTCACCGTGTTTTCAGGCACCAACGAAAGAATGAAAGCGCTACTTAAATGAGTTGTAGCATCTCTCTATGGTCCAAAACTGATGGCGGGGAAAAATGTTTTCAGTCGTTCAAAACCGACATTTGTGCCGGCATGTTTCCAACTCTTGAAACTCAATTTTCTTTTCTGGAAGTCTTTCCTTTATTTCCTTCGGTGGAGGTAACATTTTGGTATTTGAAGTCCAAGGCATGCCATGCAGACACTGCCATGTAAAAGCGGCCATCGCAAAGTTTGACGCCTTTGGCTTTCAGCTATCATTCATGCCCACCCGAAGGAATGCTACTTTTATACTTCTGACAATCTACATAACACACCCACTAACACGCGCACATACTGGAACAACCAGGCATTTACCGAGCCAGCGAAGACAAACTATTAGATTGAACAAACTGTTAGGCAGCATAAATTCAGGAATGGCTGACAGTGAATTGCAATGTGCATGTGGATTGCAAAGCCGCATTCTTACCGCTTGTGGCTACCAAGCTTAATATGAACCCACGGAAGCGTTCACGTAAAAAGCCAACCCGAAATGGCATGAATACGTGTTAAATTTGAGGGCGCTACATTGCTGATTCACACGGGATCTGTTTTGTCGCGTGGAGCTTGAATAAATGATCCCGAAAAAGCAGGAGTGGAGGTCATTGTCTAGTTCTTTCGATCCCCGTTGTCATCGCACCTTACCTCAGGTGCTGCTCATACCGATCCACATATTGGGCTTTTAAAAAGGCTGGAGTGCCGCGTTTCAGTCCCAAATAAACGTCCTTTCTTTAGTGGGATAAATGAAGCACGCTTTCCCGGCCCGACTATATACAGCCACTTAATGGCGCTCCAGCGACTTTTGCTTTTGGTTCTTGCGCAACAGATCTCCACGTGCTGTTATATACGAAGGTCGCCGGCTATCACTGCGGTATAGCTTCTCCTGACCGTATACCACATTACGCTGCGATAGCGCTCTCTCTGGTTGTCTCTGCGAGGGAGGCGAGCTACTCCATTTCCCTCGGGAATTATCTTGCATCCTTGCCTCCGTGCATCAACTGGAGTGACCGTGGCAAGGTTATTGTCTAAGAGTGTTCAAAGGAGTTGGTTGAACTTCAAAACACTGTTTGCGAAACGAAACAACATACAACTTTATTACCCGCCGACAAACAGGCATGCAGGAAGCTTACTTCGCACTTTATCAGACAGCAGTTCCCTGAAAAAAGGGCCTGACCACACAAAAACTGACACCATTCTTTATTTTGGTATCTTTGCAGTAAACACCCCGCATGTAAAAATTAAGCAGTGGTTATTTCCGCAGTCTTCTTCTGTACACTTTTTATGAACGACACCGGTTTTTTTTTCTGCATGCAGGGAATAAATTAGGCCATTTTCCCAACGGACTACTGCCTCAGCCACAGCCGTGCTAGTGACCTCGTCCGCCCTGAAAACCGTCAACACGTGTTTGTGGTTTTTTTAGATTTGTTGTGTCTAAAAAACTTCCGTACCGTTACCAGACGAGATATTTTCTGCTTCCTCGCTACGTGGCCTAACAGCTTGACTGGATATAAGCTTTTCTGTTTTGTCTAGGTCTCACTAATAGCCTGCATGCCTCTGCTCACTGCCGGGTATGGCCCGAAAAGTTTTGCATAGCTTCTGCTGACCCGATGTTAAATTATGTTACTGATATTATGAAATACAGATATTAATTTTATTACTACTACAGTGCGATGCGATAAATTTCTACACCGCTTTACCACTACGTATATTGTCATTGAATTACGCTTTCCAGCGAGCTACCGCGTCTTTAACACTCCATACATTAAGGTTTGTCCCTACAGAAGTTTAGTAATTGTACAAGTATCAAAGCCTGAACACTTCGTGCCCCATCCTACGCTATGTTTGCTGTTTGGTGACGGCTTCCAAACGAACGGAAGAATAAACGCAAGAAATGGTCTCCGGGGAATATATTCAGTACCTTGTAGAGAATATACTAAGGTTTATAAATGCTGTATTTGCATACATTTGTACTACTGCTTCTCGCCATAAGCATAGTTGCATTATACCTCTATATCTCGCAACCTTAATAATGATCTCCTTCTAGGTTTGACTACAAACCAAATGCGGCATTAAACCTCGTGGGCCAACCTCCCCTTATCCATCCGTTAGTATATTGTCGAGCAGCCAATAACGACACAGTTTTTTTAGTAAATGGAGTTTATACTAAACAACTTCTGCTTAGAAAGGAAATGGGAGAAATGAACACAAGTCGGAGAAATTTTCAGCGTAGTGGCGAGCGCGTTCGAACGCTAACGTATCGCATGCCGTGGATTTGCTCTTCATGCATTTAAATGGGCACAACATCCTTCTAAAAAGAAACACGCAACTAGAACGAAAGCGTTATCAACGTAACAGAAAACAGCCTAGGGTAGTGATATTAGATTTGCACTTTTTTTTCTACAAAACAAGGTTTCTGGGGCCGGCATACAACCAAGCCAGCAACCCCACGCTCCTCTTGAAGCACGGGAGAAGATAAGCAGGTCAGACTCGATGTTGAAAGCATTGAAAGACCAGATAAAAACTAGGCGTACAAGTGCTCTTGGAGGACATATACAGCAAATGTGCGGACTGGGCAAGGCCACTTGTGTAATGTGGAGACTTCCCGCTCAGAAATGGTGTGAAGCAAGGAGACACCATCTAAGCGAAATGATATACTTCATGTAGAGAGGAATGTTTGCGAAGCTTTATTTGCAGAACTTACCGATACAAGCAAAATAACAATTGTTTAATGACTGGAGGTTCGAGGATTCCATTGTTCCTTAGGGTGAATTGGGACGAGACCCGCAGGATTGCTTCTAAGAGTGTCCTGAAAAAGGTCTTTGTATTGTTAGATTTAGACATAACTAAATAAAAACTAGTGTTACAAGCCATATACTAAGCTGTTTGTTTTCCTAAAAGGGCTGCGGTAGCTCACTGCGCTACCAAATTTAAGATGCCTTTTTCTGCCTTCAGGAGAGGTACTGCCGTTTACTTTCTCAGAGCCGCTCGTTGGATACATGACTGGCAGATGCAGGCATGGATGCGCTGATTCAAAAAAATTCCGCCATCTCCAGGAAGTGAATGATGGTGAGAGGGCGAAGCTCCAATACTTATCGGTAAAAGCGTGAAACATTCGCCCGCACATCATTTCAAAACTCGACACGTTGTTGTAGGGGTGTTTTTATGTACACTTGTATACATGGTGTTTATTATTTACATATCGATGCAATTATATATACACTTATGTACACACAAGATGTAATCGTTTACATATCGATGAAATATATACAAGGATTACATAACTGATTACAAAGCTGTGGGAAGCGCTTTCCTTTGTAGATTATAATTTTGTGGTCGGTGAAGTACGTGGCTAGAGGATCTTGGAAGAGAGGTTGTATTTGGAAGTTGGAGAAGGCGTCGATGTTTGTGGTTGTTATGTAGGGGTTGTTTTGGACGATGAAAATCTCCATGGGTAAGTTGCCGAATTCGGTGTGTGACATTTTAGCCACCTTGGCCGTCGCCTTCTGCAGAGCGTCTTGTGTCGCGTACCCCCGCTACGTGTCTTGAGCTCGCAGGCAACGAACGACAACCTCTTCTTCCTCTTCTCCTTGTTGTGTAGCAACGAACGCGTTGAACGTTTTGTCCTCTTAGGCCAATCTTTGGTTGGCCAATCCCTAGGGGGATACTTCCACAATCATCATTAATGTGCCGTGTCGTATACAGCAGCAACGAGGGACGGGACAAGGCCCGAGCAAGAGGAGCTTCGCCACTAAAAAATACAAAAAGCGCTTGTGACCGAGGCCAGCCTTTTGTACTTATATTTTCTCATTTTCTTGCTGCGATCTGACTGCAATCCTACTGTATAGATCCACCTTTGTCGCGCACGATTCTCTCTTTTGGTGTCTGAGGCGGATAAAGCAGTGCTAGGACACTCCCTATTCTACTCTGATTGGTTGGTTGTACCCTTAAATCATGGCGCATACACACGCGGGGGATTGGCCAAGAAGCTGCCCGTATTGATTAGGCTTTGACCCGGTTTATTTTAGAGAGAAAAAAGAGTGAAGCAAGAGAAAAAGATTGAGAGAAGGAAAAGAAATCTATGGACATAACAGGATTGGCAGGAAAAAATTATGAAAGAAGACATAGCTCTCTAGCAGGGCATCCGGCCTGTCGCCGCAACAAAGGAGTGTAAGGCGATCACAACATCGCTGGCGTATAGGCGTTTCCTAGTCAGCACAGCGAAGCGGTGCATGGCGCCATCTAGGGGCATGTTTGAAGCTATGTCCACGTGCATGTGGCCCTCATATTATTCGCTCAGAACCGATTTGTCTCATAATGAAGTACTTCCGCTCCTTCGAAACAAAAATCCTAACCCGGGTTGAAATCCCGTTGCCGATTTTTATTTTCTTTTTCAAGAATTTGTCATATTTAAATATTAACATTAGGTAATGCGGATATATTCTATTTATGACATCTTTGTGCATTATAAATTCGATTTCGGGTATTTTCGTTGCCTTTTGGTCTGTTTCAGCTACTGCTCCTGGGCGTTTTTGCGGGTTTCTCCCTTTTAGGTCGGTTATGGCTATTTCTATTGAATATTTTTCTACACCATGGCTTTTAACCAGTGCAGGTCCGTTTTGGCTGTTATTGATTTCAGTTAGGGTGGTTTTTTATGCTTTATGCACGTTTATGCTGTTATATAACCCCCATAAGAAAGCTCAGGTGACGGCTGGCTGTACTGACTAGGAAACGCATATACGCACATATCTGCGGCAAAGTCGTAGGACGGAAGCACCCACGCAAAGAACAACGGGGGAAGATAACGGGATATTAAGCCGAATAAACGTGTATTCAAGGTGCGTGCGTCGCGTCGCGGAAAAGTTGCGGCAATTTAAAAGTGTTCTATAGTTTTGGGGGCCTTGAAGAAAGGAAGGACTTTGAGGAGATAAAGCGTGATCGGCTTTGTGTAGATAAAAATTTAAAGAAGGGATTCTGCATCGAAATTTTGTTATTACCACCTCGCATTTACGAAATTCACCGAATTTAGGCTTCTCAAGGAGGCAAGACTTTACGAAACTTCATGATCGTCTTTCCCACACGTGCCTGCCTCTTCACTATGCATAAAGCCTTGCCGCCACGTTATTGTGTGCAATAAATAATGTCCTTGTACTCGGCATGTTTCCTCCTCCTTTAGTGTCCAACCGAAATAATGGACGTTTTGCGTCTAAAAATCAACTGTAATTGCCCAAAGTACGAACAAATTATGGAAAACAAACCATGGCATTTTTCAAAATAAGCTTTCGGAACACTCATCGACCTTAAAACTTCTAAATTCCTGTTCTTTAAAATATTTTTAGCCGTGTACCAAATGTAACAAAAGGAATTAGACTATGACACTATTACTTGTGGTCGGGAAAGTGACAGAGAGACGAGCCGAGACACGTCTCAACGCTATGCCCTGCACCCAAAAACTGGGGCCCCATTTAATTCCACGCTCGTGGCATTCGTGACGGATTGCGCACCGGCGGCGCGTAGCCCGCACTAATTGCTTGTCACTCAGCCCCAGCGCCATCGCCCTTAGAGCGCCCGGCTACAGCAGCAGACTTCCCGAACCGCTCGGGCGCCGCCACATAGTCCCCTCCCCTTGAGACGGTGGCTGGAGGAGGAGTCCTTGTGGAAAACGGCACAACAAAACGCACATTCGTTGTGTTGCGAGGTTCCCGGGTGGTGGTGAGAAGGGTAGAAGAGGGGTGTTTTTTTTCTTTTGCGATAGTGTGCCCATTGACATACAAACTATGCTACAAGTATAGGTTAACTCCCGTTTGGAGAAGAAACGCAAGGAGGGAGCGGTGGTGGGGTCCCCATATCCACCAATGAAGGTCAGGTGGTCTGCCAGGGTAGAGGCCTGGGCCTCGAAGGTGTCGTGTTCCGGCCGCTTGCAATGAAGGGCACGTCCACAGCAAATGTTCTGTGTCCGCATCTTCGGCAGGAGCCGTGCAAAAGGGGCAGTTCTGGTCGAACGGGGCATGGTGGCGTGGTGGCCACTCCCGGGTAACAGCGGGAGAGAGGGCTACACCAACACGAAGTCTTCGCAGCAAGACCTCCTCGCAGCGAGCGAGTGTGCTAGGGAGGTACGTTCTAGACGGAGGAATTAGAGCTCGTGTGGCGCGACGAAGATCTTCTTTCCTTTGTAAAAACTGTACTGGGGTATCTAGTGTCAATAAAGGCAATGGTCGTGGAACAAATTCAGTGTGACAAGCACCATCCGCAGCAATGTGAGCGGGAAGTGTATTTCGCTGGACCCACGAGAGCCGCAGAGGGCAGGGGTACACATCCAGCATGTCATGAATGTCCCTCGAGATAGCTGAGTTGTTATTCACTCGACGTAAATCACGTATGGCCCTCGTGGAGTGTGTATAAGTTTGTAAAGTAGTACCTCCAGGGGCTTGATGAAGAGCAGGAGTTAGTGCTTGCAAGCCGTCCCGGATGGCCGTAAGCTCAGCCAGCATAGACGGCAGGGTGCGGTGTGTTTCATAGAAGCACGTTTGACAGGCCTCTAGGTGGGAAGCACCTTGTAGTGTTGTCGTCACCACATAGTCCTTGGCCCCAGCGTCCACAAATGCCTGCACCACCTGGGGTTGAAACTCAGCCGCCAGTTTTTGTGCGAACGCGAAAAGCGTATCAGTATGTCCGTTGCATTGATTGTGAAGTCGCGTTAGTGGCTTGTTGTCGGTCACCTGGTGGTATAGCCAAGGTGGCCTGGTAACGACGCAGGCTGGAGATGTGGGTAGTGATCGACCCATGTAGTTTCCTAACGCCGCTGCCTCAGCAACAAAGGTGAGTTTATGAATGCGGTAGGACCGACGCTGATGGGCAAGCTCATCCAAGGTGTTAACTCGAGCTTCAGCCTAAGACCAGGGATCGGTGCTATCCTAGGGAGGCAGGTACTTGCACGCATTGCGGCTCGGTTAATTGCCTAAAGTCGAGCCCACTCCGCCTGTTGCAGGTGTTGGAATTGTGCCTGGTAAACAAGCTGAGGCTGGAGTACAGACCGCACCAATAGGCGGGCCACTTTGGAACAGGAACCACCAGACCTCTGTGAGATGCGTCGGATGTCCCGCTTTTTGGCGAGCGAAACGCATCCACATAGACGTTGACCCAGACGCATAAATTTCTAATCCCAGCACGCGAAGTGAGGTGGCAGTGCGTACAGGTCGGCAGCAGAGTTGTAATGCGATTGGAGACATCGCCAGTCTGCGACGGCCCCAAGCCCTGGCCACAGGCAGAATAGCTGTCTTTTCGACGGAAAGTGTCATTCCAGCATATTCGCACCATTTCTGCGTGTCAGAAAAGGCTTGTTTGAGGCACGGGGTTTGCCGAGTCAGGTCTGAGTGCAGAGTCCACAGTGTGATGTCGTCCGCGTACATCAGAAAGTACACGTCAGGCATAGAGCCGACATGCCCGGCCAGCGGTAACATAATAATAATAAAAAGGAAGGGCGAGATTACCAATCCCTCAAGCACTCCGCGGACAGGCGTAAAGTGACCGTAACTCGTCCCACGAATGCGAACCGAAAAGTATCTTTTTGTGAGGAAGTTCTGGAGGAAAGAGCAAACCTTGTCCGGGAGAAGAAGGCCTTGGAGAATTTCCAAGTTGGCTCCGTGGCTAACGTTGTCGTATGCCTTTTGTATGTTCATGGCAAGCACTGTGCGCACTTTGTGTGATCGGCCGCCAAGTAACACCATTGACAATAAGTGGTCAAGCCCATCGTCGGTGCCCAGACGGGGCCTAAACCTGATCCGCGCTGGGTGATACCACCGGAAAGTGTACATCCACCATTGAAGCCGGGTTGCCAGCATGCGCTCCAACAGATTGCACAGGGTGCACGTCAAGGCTAATGGACGCAAATTTGAGAGCTGATCGGGTGGCTTACCAGGCTTCGGTATCGGGACGATATCAGCGAGGAGCCAAGATTCTGGTATGTCACCAGAGAGCCAGACGTCATTAACGGAGTCAAGGAGATTTCTGAGGGCTGGACCGTCAAGGTTCTTATACACCTCGTACGTAAGGCCATCTGGCCCTGGAGCGGTCCGATGTTTGGCGTGATCAATAGCAGCAAGGAACTCGGCTACGGTGAAAGGCGATTGAATTCCACGCACGGCGTCGTCAGGAGGAGAGGAACCGACTTGACTCGGCAGGGGAAACGGGCACGGGTTGCTGGCGGAAGAATGTCAAAGGCAGGAAACAGGCGCGGGCAACATCGGCGGCAAATTGAGCAGGATCCTTGTCCGATTGCCAAACAAACATGCACTTGCCGCCGCATCTGGAGTGCGGCCTCGTCTTTCCATCGCACGAAGGTGCGCCAGATGGATGACGTAGTCGCCGATGGGCCGAGCGATTCACACCAGCTCAGCCATCGCTGCCTTGACAGACGCTTCTCATGACGGCTGGCAGCCGCAGTCAGACGTTGTAAGCGTATTAGGGTCTCCACAGACGAGGAATCTCGGGAGGCAGCCACTTCAGCTTGTTTGCTCTGGGCCCATAGCTGTAAGAGTCAAAGGTCAGGCTTCGGCTGGGATTCCTCTACCCATGTGTCCTCACAGGTGCTTCGCAGGGCTTCCTTAACGAGAGTGATGGGGTCCGGACTTGGCGCCGTGAGCATTGTGTTGATCTTGTCCCGGAACATATCCCATTTTGTCACAGTGCAGCGTCGTCGTAAGCCACGCGTCAAGGTTGGGACAATGCCAAGCCTGATGGGATGGTGATCACTGCCCCAGCAGGCGGCCTCTCGGTGCCAGGAGACAGTATCATTTCCAAGCCACCAGGTTAAGTCGGGCGAGTAGGGTGGCATCCGGGGATGAGTACATCGGCGCGTAACAACATAGAGCCCTCCCGAAAGAACATAGCGTCGGATGTCAGTACAGGACAGCAGGTGCGCTTGTATAGGTAGCTGTTTTTCTGCCGACAGAAGAATATGGTCCAGTGCGCACAGTCGCTGGACAGCCTCAAGAGACGACACCCAGACAGACACTGTGTTGGTTCGGTTGTGGTATGCGTAGCCGGCAAATCCGGCTGTTCCTAAGCTTCCGCCGAGCGTCTGCTTCAGTGTCTTTGTCGGAAGAGAGAGGATGTTGAACCGCTCTCGAGGTTTGATGGCAACTTTGTACACTGAGGGTCTCTGCCCATTGGTTGTAGGGCCCTGGGAAGTGGCGGCGGCTGTACGGGATGAAGTAGCTGTCGGTGTTGTATTCCGTCCATCGGTCCCTTGCAGCTATGTGTTTGCGACAGATCTACACACCCATTTGGCCGCCGGCGAGGGTGGAACCACAGTCGTAACCTGGGCCACACCTTTGTCCGATGGCCACTTTGATAAAGTAGAGGGGTCAGCCGGGGGTAGCGGGGACGGTAGCGTTACCTCCATAGGCAGCGGGTCGTCCAGTGCCGGGTTTGAAGCGATGTCAGATGCAGCGAGCGTCGTCCCACGTTTAGTGGATAGCGCTACGCAGAGCTTTTCGGACATGCGTAACATAAGTGCGCGGCGTTGCACCCGCCAGTGACTGACAGACAGAGTGGTTAGGCCTAGCGGCCGGTGGGCGGGATCCGATACAGAGGAAAACCCCGAAGGGGCATCCTTTTGCTTTCCGTCGGACCATGGAGGGGCCAGAGATGTTACAGCGTCGTTACAGGTCCCTGAAGGCGAAAACCCAGCCGAAAAACACAAGTTCAGGCGAAAACAACGAGCAGGGGAAGAACACCAAGAGTGGTGGTGTTCAGGGTGGAATGGTGGATGACGCAGTGAAACGCAGGCAGGGCAGCTTCGCTGAACGCGGGCTTTAGGCGATCGATGGAAACGACGGGGTCGCGGCCGTATGTATGTATGTATGTATGCATGTATGTATGTATGTATGTATGTATGTATGTATGTATGTATGTATGTATGTATGTATGTATGTATGTATGTATGTATGTATGTATGTATGTATGTATGTATGTATGTATGCGTACATTGAGGAAGTGTACGGGCCCTTCCTCCGCCAATGTGTACGGGTAAATGAAGACTACACCGCTTGTCGAAATGTTGGCAAGGTACCGAAGCCACTTTTTTCAAAAATTGCTGCACACGTATAAATGCCTGCTCGCACGACAGAAGCGGTGCGCTTGATTCTGTTGCCCTGAAAAATTGTATACATCGGCCAAGCTGGGAACTGTATTAACGATAGACTCCTCCGTGAGGACAAGAATAAAGTTAGTAACGCGATAAGCGGGAATCTTGGCATCCATTGCCGTGATTGTTAGTGTGCTCAATTTTTTGGAAAAACTTAGGTGCTCGCTAGCAGCCATGACTGGCTCACGCGGGAACTAGTACAGGCACGCAAAATTGTGCGCGTGCGTGATGTTTGCATTTGTGTTGCTTCACTATCGTTGTTGAGCAAAAAAAAACTCCCAAGCATTTCCCCGAGGGTGAACAAGGTTAAGTGCGAATGCACGGGGTGATGCTATGAGGGGGAGTAAAGTTAAAATCCGTTGGCATTCGCCCGTGAGCGCGCGCGAGCCGACCCACGGAGGTCTGGCAGTTTATCGCTGCATATATAGGGGGGTACGCCGCGCCGAGCGCGCCGAGCCAGGTGGCTGTGAGAGGAGGCGAGCGCAAGGGGAGAGGGACAGCGGCGCACGGCAGCTGCAGCCGAGCGAGGGGGAGAGGAGAGAGTGTGACGTCACGGTGAAGAGAGAGGCGCGCGGCAGCTGCTGGGGAGAGGAGGCGCGTTGTGACGTCATACCATGACGTCACGGCGCGAGGAGCCGTGCGGGGAGCGGCGCGCACCCGCGCAGCCACGGCGAGGAGGCGGAGCGAGCGCGGTCACGTGGTGAAGTGACGTCACCGCGCCGTTGCTACCGACGCTCCTCTCCGCTCCACGCCGTTGCTAGGGAGAGGAGGACTGCGGACGCCGCCGCCGCCGCCGCCGGCGGTGGAAGGTTTGGGGTCGCTTATAAGGTGCATTCGCACTTAAAAATCGCGTTTCTTGATGGGGTCTAATCTGTTGGAGACGGCATGTGTGTCATGGTGAAAGTGTGAGGTTTTTTATTTTTTTGTGTGTGTTTTTTGTTTTGTATTTTAAACTTCTCTTGGTTCTACGTGTCTAGTTGATAGTAATATATATGAGCATGGAAACCAACTCAGTTTGTCAGTCGGCGCTGTGTGGTGTCTTTTTTATTTTTTTATTTCCATCATCTTACCATACGGGGCTCACTACACCTTACCTTTCCCAGAACTTCCACATCCTGCACGAAGCCAGCGTTATCGCATAGTATGCAGTCTATTTTATTTATTTGCTCCCCATTCGAGCTCCTCCACGTCCACTTTCGGATCTCCCGTTTGCAGAAGATATTCATGATGCATAGATAATTTCCTTCTGCCAACTGATGCCATAAGTCTCACCTATTATTTCTGCAACCCAGACCACAGTTCCCAACTGACTTGTCACCAGCCTACATCTTGCCTACTTTAGCATTGAAGTTTCTATAACTGCGGTATACTGTCTTTTAATTAAGCCATTGCCTATTCCACATTTTCATAGAATCGTTCAACTAGCTGGTCGTCGCGGCTGGATGTAGGTGCGTAGCCCTATACCACCAGGAATTTATACCTCTACGGTCATTCGACACAAAATGTCCCAGCCCAAAAATCGACCATAGCCAATTTCATTGAAAAAAATTTGTACTAGTTGCCGAATAAGTGTCGAAAGTCTGCACGGAGTTTTTTCTTTGAGAAAATCTTTTCGGTCGTGTGAGCGCTCCTTTAAATGTCTGCAATAACGCAGAATGTGGTTCTGCAAACACGGCGAATGAATGCCCGACGCGTGCCTTTAACCGAGTGCAGACGTCAAGGACGCTTCCATTTTTCAGTGGAACACCAGAGGGCTTCTGTAACGCATCTCTGATCATCGCCAATTTGTATTCATGAAGTCCATTCCCATCCTTGTATTCTGTCAGCCGAACGTGCAAAAGCCTATTAGGTTATCTGGCTATGACCTTTTAAAGCAAAGCTTTTACCTCTACCCCCCCCCCCCCCAAAGGGTCCTTTCGTGGCCATTGGTGTCAAGAGAAACCTCCCGCAAACAAATAAAAGAACTTACTGGCACCGCCAGGAATCGAAACTGGAGCTAATAGAGTAACAAAGCCAGAGCCCGTTGGCTTACCGATTAAGCTACGAGCACACGTGGAGACCGGGAAGACAAGTGATGGACTACCGAAATACATCTACAGGCATAACCCCTGCATTCTCGCTGAATGCCACACGATAGCTATTAAAGGAAGCTCAGCCCACCCATGGCATCTCACTTCTAGTACGCCAATGTGCTAAAGCCTGTGGCGTCTAGTGTTCACGTAAAACATCTCAGCTCCTTGCCATCCGACACCTCAAGGAACACATTCAAATACTCCTTGATGGCCAGGCATCACTCCAAGCCCCAGCATCAAGATCCTGGGCCTACCTCTTCAGGCCAACACCAAGAGTGACGTATACTTGCAGCGGCTCAAACAAATCGTCAATAACATCGTACACATGATCAGGCGAGTTGCTACCAAGAAGCGAGGCCTCAAGGAATTCGATACCTTTAGATTATTTCAAGCTTTTGTCCTCTCGAGAATCACTTACGTCAACCCCTTGTCTTGTTCTCGGCAACGGGGACATAAAGATGCTTTATACAATGATTAGAAAGGCGGTTGAGCCAGCCATTGGTCTTCCCATGAGTGCGTCCGCAGAGAGGCTACTTAGCACGGGGCTCCACAACACGATGGAAGAGCTGATAGAGGGCCATCTTTCTATCCAGAAGCTCCGAATGAGCAGAACTGCGGCGGGTCGCCGCATCCTTCACCAAATTGGCCGGGCAGCACAGAATATCACTCCGCTTGATGTAATCCTGGACTTTTGGCGAAATATGAATGAATATAAACCCCTCACATGACGAGGGTCGCCGACAAGCAAGTGCTCAAGCGCTCAACACCACCCCCGGTGGGGATCATGCAGTTATCTACACAGACGCCTCCCAACATCGAGGGAAACAGTACACCATCATCGTGCCTACCTCTAGAACCAACCTCCTTGCTTGGGCCTTACTCAAGACCGAGACATGACGGCAGCAGAAGAGGCAGCCATCGCCTTGGCTCTCACTCAACCAGGGGTTCGGACGGCAGTCACCGATTCCAAAGAAGGCTACCGGAATTACCAGTCGAGTTTGGTGTCCCTACCTGCACTGCTTGTGCTAATCAACCACTCCCCAAATGGTTCCATTCAGCTCATCTGGACACCTGCTCACGCTTCCATGGAGGGCAACGAATACGCCTACCAATCCTGCACTTTTACTCCCCGTGCTATGGAGCTGCAGGAGTAGTCACCCGCTTGTCTCGTTCAGGGACATAACCCAGAATTATCGCCTTTTGAGACAGGCCCTACCTTCGCCTTACCCTGACATTTCCATAGAACAAGAAACAACCCTACGGCTCATACAATCCGGCTCCTTCCCACACCCGACGCCTCTTCACTTAATAGACCCGAATCGCTACGACGCTGAATGTAAATTTTGCTCAGAAGTAGGAACACTTTGCCACATAATCGGGGTGTACGACGTTAGCCCTGAGCACCCTCCTCTCTTTCCGTCCACTACAGAACAAGAGCAATTGGAGATGCTGCTGTCCATCCCCTCTCTGGCTACCCAGCTTCAGCTGGTGGACAGAGCACAGGCCGGGCGGATTAAATGTGGGCTACAGTGAAGAAGGAACGACTCCCCTGGGCCACGCTCTGGGCCGTTCAGAAATCTGCTTACAAATATTTCCTCCTCCTGCTTCTGCCCCTGCTGCTCCTCCCCCGTCTCTGCCGCCGATCTCGTCGCCTGCGTCCGCGACGGCAGAGACGGAGGAGAGAGATCCTCTAACACCGGGTTTGAGCTTTAGTTTTATGATCAAGAGTTTCCACTCATGTGCTATACCAATACAACTCAACCAACTATCGCTCATGCATCATGCAATTATTTAACCTCACCAAGAATAACTCTTTGAAGTAATAGAGGGTGTGGTTAAGTGCATTTCACTTCTCTCTGGTTTCACTATTTGTAGAGCGACGTGAGTGAATTTAAGTGACGTCGCATGGGTAATCGTTGTGGGTGCCGTTTACAGCTTTGCTTTCCAACCACATTCAGAGGGTGGATTGGCGCTAATTTTTTTCAATCAACCACAGCCGGCAAAGTCGTCGTTTTCATCAGACGTGAGCTCACCTACGTACACCACGCCGTGAAAGCAAACACGGGTAATGAGTACGTCTCCCTCACCATCAAGAAAGGCGACCTCACGTTCAGTCTTCTCGGTGCGTATACACACCCGGCATCTCACTTTAATAGCAAGAGGCTGCCGAACATATTGAGAAAAATGACTGCTTCGTGGGTTATTACTGGTGACTAATGTACACCACTTGCTGTGGAAAAGCTCAAGCCCTAACAGCAAAGGCCGGAACATAGTGTCCTTTGCGTCAAACTATGGCCTATGCTTACTGAACGATGGAAGTCCGACTTTTCAACGTGGCACAGACTACGGCAGTTCCTTGGACCTAACGTTTATGTCGCCATTCCTGTGCGGTCACACACAATGGTTTGCAGACATAAGAACTCATGGAAGTGACCACATTCCAACTTATCTAAAGATTACAGGACTACGAAGTCGCATCGGCCCTAACGTCATTCGGGTGACCGATTGGTCCCAATGTAAATCCCAAATGGGAGATTTTTAAGGGAGCAATGAGTCTGGCGATGTGGAATCTGCTATTGGACGCACGCTGGTTGCTTGCAAACGTTCCGTCCGCCTTTCCCGAAAATAAGAGTTCGAGATTGAGCTGGAATGCGTTAGAGCTATCCGTCTGCGCGCTGAACGAAGTTGCCGACGTACGAAGTCTCTTCAAAACTTAACAGATGCCAGAAGGACACAGAAGATTCAAGGCCGCATTATCCAGGTGCAAACATAACGTTCGAAGTCCTTCTGTGAATTGCTCGACCCTCGAAAGCCTTTGTCTGGAATATGGAGGACTGTGCGAGGGCTAGTGACAACCGTGCAACAGCGCTCCCCGTTCAAGGCTCTGGATCTTCACCAGAAGCGCGCAGCACTCTCGGTAGAAGAGGACTTTTGTGTTCGGATCGCCAGTGGAATAGGCCCTTCAGGCTCATCACGGGCCACTGTCATTCCTGCATCGCGGGATCCTCGGATGGAAGTCAAGTTTTTATGAAAGAACTGGAGGCGGCATTGACTCTGTGCAAGCGGTTGTCATCACCGGGGCCCGATGGGACCACCTATACGCCTCGAGATTCGCGATCGCTGCGCCGCCTGCCGCCGCTTCTCCGCGGCGTTAGCGGGATTAGCGCTGCGTGGCTGATAGGTGGTCATGCAGTGTTTTGGTTCTCTTTCGCTTCTCTTTGCCTTTCCGCGCACTAAACAAGTTGTTATGGTGACGTCTGTAAGCTAACTGCATGTTTAGGGCACTTAAAAAAACAGCTGCGTCTTGGTAGAGCGCTCTAACTCCAGCAAGAGCTACCCGGGGAGGCGGTTCTGCGCGCGTCTTGGCCGCTCTTGCGGGCGTCGGCGGACGGCAAGCAGCATATCACCCCTGTCAACCTTCGAACACGTTCAGCACAAGTGAATTCCATTTATTGTCGCCTCGTTTAGTTCCTGATATTGGCACTGTAAGAGGTTTGGTTCGTTTTGCAGCGCAGACAACAAATGCGGCTTTGCTTCGAATATGTACGTCGTAGAAAAATATGTTTCGGGGATGTGATAACCCAACAGCTGACAAAAACTTGTGCCTTTTATGGAAATATAAGCCACGCGAAAATGTTAAGTACACTCAAAAGCTGTGCATTGTCAGATATGTGCCCACCTCATGCCTTATATTAAGAACCAAGTATATGTTAATGAAAACCACGGGAAAATAAAAGGTCGGCAAGTCAGGAATAAATATAATAGTCGTACGGGAATGAAAAAAAACCGAGTGCAGCTTCTGAAATGCTAAAGACGTTGTTTGAGCAAGGCAGTATTCACCAGACAACTAGATGCGAAATGCACTGATATTTCGCTAGACATGGGGGGGGGGGGAGGAGGAGGAGACGCTCAACTATCCTTGTTTACAAATGCGGAGCGAATCAACGACTGGACGTTTTAGTAATCACACACACAGCTGCGTGTTCACTTTTCGTTTGTTTTTTGCCTTCAACGAACGGCTGATCACTCGGCGAACGCATTTTTTGAAGAATACAGGGTAGGCAGTTCACAAGCGATACGAGAGTCGTTGGAAGAGTGGATTGATTGATTGCAGGGTTTAACGCGCTGACGCAACGGAGACGATGAGGCACGCCGTAGTGGAGGGCTCCGGATTAATTTTGACCACGTGGAGATCCTTAACGTGCGCGAAATCTCGTACACGCCGGGCTCGTTGGAAGGGTGTCGTAATCTGATAAGGGTCTCTGATTTCGTTTATGCTGATTCTGCAGTCTCCCTGTGTCATATGACGATGTTCGAAGAAGAGTTTGGTCACGGACGCGGATTACTCTATAAAGCCCATCTTCGCGCTTCTCGTGGAGGATAAATGTAACAGATGAATCTTTGCGAGCGCTCAACATCGGGACAAGACGACCCATCCATTAAATTTGTCGTCGTGTGCTGACTCCGGGGTGTAATTTTTGCATTATCCATCGTACTTCTTTGGTACAGTTGTTTGTGAAATTTATGCCGCATTGGCTTGTTCATGGTACTGATCAATATCTGATATGTGATATTGGCAGGCGTAACTTACATGCTGTCAGGTATGAGTGCTCCGCTGGATTTTGTAAGTGCACAAAGTCGATTTACATCATAGTGTGTATACGGCCGCATACGGAGACACTGCGACTAAATTTCAGGGCAGCGGAATTGCAATCAGCTGCATGCAAATGCTGGCTTCGGGACGCTGGCCTGTGACACACGCCCGGCGCTCATACATCTCACTAAGATCGCGTCATAAACGTTTATACTCTCGTGAACACACCACGCTTTCAAACAGAGTGCCTGCTCCACGTTATTCGGTATTTCGAACGCGGACAAACGGTAAATCGCTGTATTGAACGAGCCAAAAAGCAACGGCGACAGGGCGGAACGGGCCGGGGACTCCCGCGCCTGCTTTCGAAACGGGCCGCTAGGGGGATTTCAGTGGCGCCCCTACAGGCCGCGCTCGAGGCGTATACCGCTCTCTGTCATCTTGGAAACGACGCCCGGCATTCCCTTTTGAAATATTTCGATGAACTGTGGCGTGACGGCATAATTCCTAAAAATGGAGCTCTAGCCACCGTGTTCCTCTCCTGAAATCTGGAAAATCTCTGCTGGACCCTGCGGCATCCCGACCCATACCACTTACCAGCTGCGTTCAAAGCTTATGGAACGAGTTATCCTGGCACGTCTTAGAGTAGCTTCCTTCGAGCACTACAACGCCTACCGTGCAGTCATGGCTGGTTTCCGTTGTGGCCGATCGTCCATCGATTCCGTCATCGACCTGGGGACTTTTGTGCAGCAGCAGAGACGCGCCAAGCGCATATGCACTGCGCTGTTTCTGGATGTTTAAGGAGCATATGACAATGTAGAGCACGATGCCATTCTTAAGGCACTACAGGCAGTGGGGATTGGCGGCCGTGTCTATCCAGTCGGTGCGGAGCTACCTTTCGGGGAGCTCAATCTTTGAATGACTGAAGATGGCCCTACGTCAGCACACTATACCCCCCGAGCTGTTCCCCAAGGAGGCGTCTTGAGCCCCACGTTGTTTAACCCAACACTCATCGGCCTGGCAATTTCCCTTCCAAGAATGGTTCTTCTCTCGATTTACGCGGATGACATTTGCATATGGGCAGATGGAGTGACACGACGGCACGTGCGCACGCACCTGCAAAAGGCTTCAGACTTAACCACTTCCTATCAGCATACAAAGAGGTTGGAAGCGTCTACCAGCAAATGCGCAGTGCTTGCGTTTTCACGCACGCCCATGTATTAATCGCGAAAGGGCCTCTTATGTCAAAGGTCACAAATTTCTCGGCGTGACTGTCGATACGTTGCATAAAGAAGCGGCTGTGAGCAGTAACCCATATTCTTCAGTTCATTGGCGGCAACACGTGGGGAACACCCATGAAATCGATGTTGCAGCTATATAATGCACTATTCTTGTGCTCCCTACGGTACAGCCTGTATGTACTTCCAGGTGCACGCCGCACAAATATTCAAGAACTGCAAGGAATACAAGCGCAGGCCCTCCGAACTTGCCTCGGCCTACCACGGTGCATGTCAACAGCTGAAACCATTGCTGTGGCCCGTGATCACCCTTTGACCACCTACGTGACAATTCATACCCTCAGGGCGCATTTGAGGCACTTAACTAGATTGCCTAATCATCACCTCCCGAGTATGCCATCTTTCGCAAAGGTTGTAGCTGCCCACATCACTAGCATG
The DNA here is from genome assembly GCA_013339765.2 of Haemaphysalis longicornis. NCBI lineage: Eukaryota > Metazoa > Arthropoda > Arachnida > Ixodida > Ixodidae > Haemaphysalis > Haemaphysalis longicornis. The sequence continues at coordinate 110,526,485 of CM023458.1, read as the reverse complement.
CCATCTAACTAGACGCCTGCGACGAGGCCGCTGCTCGCACTTTAGTGTACCATACATGCAGACACGAGCATGCCTTATATTCTAGGCTTAACGAAAAAGCGAGATTGCCCCACGCTAGCACTAAAGCAGCTAGCTCTCATCTATCTACACGAGCAATACAGTGACCGCACCCATATTTACACCGATGCCTCGATAACAACGTCTGGTTCTGCTTGGTCGTGGTTATACCACAATTGTCGATAACCACATAATTCAAGATAGCCCATCCCACCACTTCCACGGCAACAGAACGTACCGCCATACGTTGCGCCCTTCACGCCATTCAGCAAGCCTCATGCCGACGATGGGCGATCTTCTGTGACTCCAAGCCAGCCCTCCAATCGCTCCAGTCAGCCCTGTGCCGTGTACCTCATGAACAGCTGCTGGCCGAGATAAGTCTACTGTATGATGTCGACCAAGCGGGTCATGACATTAGCCTTCCAATGGCTTCCCAGTCACTGCGGCATTTTCGGCAGTGAAAGTGCGGACGCTGCCGCCCGCTTGGCACAGCAAAAGTTGGAGACCGTATCTATTCCATTATCCAGGACAGACGCCGCCTAGACTGTCCACAAACTTGCCCGGGAGACCACGATACCCAAATGGACTACCCAAAAGTTCATGAGTTCTCGTATTCATGCCCTGCACCCGCATCTGCAGCGCCCTCTGTCATTAGGCTCCCACGGATTGATGCAACCGTTCTCTGCCGTATCTAGCTTGGAGTCGCCTTCACAAATGCTTAATACCATTGTTTGGAATTACAGACAGTGAGGCGTGTGAAGTCGGTGACACACCGGAGACCATACTCCATCTTCTATGCGAATGTCCACGTTTACAATCGGCAAGAAAGCAACTCTCCTCAGCTTTACGGAAACTCGATTCTCGGCGGTCGATCTCTGAGGAGAAAATCCTGGGTCACTGGCTTTCACCGTCATCTACGCACAAGGCGACAAAAGCGCTCTTTGCTTCCTAAAAACAACGAAATTGCAGAGAAGAGTGTAGCACAACTCTGTATGAAGTCAACGAACTCTATCGTCTATAGTGTGGTAACGCTGGCCACACCTATTTACGAAATGTTCTTACCTTCCGCTTTTTTTGCTGTTTTCTTCTTTTTTCTATTGTTCCCCTTCCCCTCATGTAGGATAGCAAACTAGGCCACAGCCTGGTTGACATTAATGCTTTTCCTTTACCTTTATTCCTTCCTTCCTTCCGTTTCCTAAATTCAGGCGGATACGACCTCTAAACATCTTGTGATCACTTGTTTTAACCCGGCCAATTACTTGTACATCGTGTAAGGTGATTGGAGTACCAGTTAGAAGAAAGTATATTTCGTTTTTGGTTTCACCATTTCGGAGTTTTCCAAGTCCTGTTTCCTATTCTTTCTTCTGCGGAAGAAGGTATTCATTTTTCGAAGGTTGTTCTTTTCGGCAAAGGCAACCAGAATTTCTGCGTGGATGTTTCTAAGCCAAATTTTTCTACCGCATGCTCCCCTAGCTGCTGTGCCCCTATCTTTGCAATGAAATCTCCCATAATGATAGAGGACGGAGTTTATACTTTATTCATTGCCAATTCAATGCATTCGTCAATTACCTCCACAGACTCGCCGTCGCAACTGGATGTAGGCGCGTAAGCTTGCACGACATGCAACTTGTGCTTTTTGTTAAGCCTAATAAGCGAGGGATCCTACGCCCTCGGTAGAATCTATAATTCATCAGCGTTGTACCAAGGATATCATCATCATCCTTGCCTGTCGTCATAGCACGATCGGCGTGCGCTCACGCTACGTCTTTTTTGAGTCGCAAACATTCCGACCGCCTCGGTCGCTCTCTCATTGGTGTAAGGCCTCTCTCGTGCTCAGTGGTTAGAGAATCCCACACCCTCAGTTATTGCTGCAAAACTTTGCGACATTCCCTGCTATAGCCCTATGAACCAAGAAGCCTACGCCTAAGTGATGTGTTTCAGAATTCCCCATGAACAGAAAATATCTCCACTGGGCGCAGCAGAAATCCCTCCGCAACTCTTCTTACCTTGTGTAACCCTATTACGTATTATTGAATATCGGATAAAACAGACACCTCATTGTTACTTCACTCATCCAACTTCAAGACACAGATTTTGGCTTAGATGACAACCTCTCTGCTAATACAAGGCTAGCTCGCAAACGACTAGTGGAATTCGGCAAGGCAGAAAAGAACCTTTCAATTTGCGGTACGACCAACCTAACCTCAATAAAAAAAATACATGTACGACCATGCGACGTGAAGGGTTGTCGAGCGATGTTTCTAGCACGTTTCTAAGCGAGCAAATAAACGCATCCGATCTTGCCACTCGCAGTTGCCCTTTATATTCCCAAACGCACGTGTATTCATTGCCAAGCGTGATCCTATCTGCTCTGTCACCAACTCATCGTCTTCCAACATAACCCTTTCAACCAGAACTTGAACAAGCTCATCTATTCTATATTGTGAAATGCTTCATTCCTTGCTTAATTCTTATGTATTTCGCCATGACCGAACAAATACGTCACGTGGCGTGGGTGTTTTAATAAGCAGCAATTGCCAACTCCACTGTTTTGTTATAACTATTTCATCCCCGCTTGAAGTCATTTGGCTCTAATGAACGCTTCCTTTCCACGTGTTTTGACCGGAATGTGCTTCTGCCCTCTTAGTGCTGACGACTCATTCATACCGCTTTCTGCGACACTGAAGACGCACTTACAAAAATGTCCCAGAACACTCCAATCTTGCTATTCGATGATATTTACTTCCCGTTTATCGAGTGGTCTCATCTAGCTTCCACCCTAGGCTCTATTAACGCCGCATCTGGACTTGTAAACTCAGCAGCAGTGGTGTTTGCGGCTTTGACGGGTTGCACAAGCTCACCAGTATTTCTTTGCCACAGGTCAGTCCCATGCATACTTGCTATTGACATAAATGTGCTGTCGCCGGCCACGCCACTGCTGCCGTTACGTCTAGGGTTCCTTCAGCGTCTTTTTTTCGTGCCACCATGACGAAAGTAAGCAAGAAACTGAAGATGGCTCTTGACGAACTCACAAGTGTAATTAAAGCGGATCTGAAGGTTTTTCGAGAATCGATAGACCGGGACTTTCGAACAGACCTACGGGAAATAAAAGCCATCCTGAAATTCATTGGTGAGAAGTATGATGAAATAAGGGTCGACCTTAAATCAGTACTGGAGCAAAATAAGCAGTTGCCTGTAGGAAAATGTTACCCTAAAGGAGCGCTGCGATAAACAAGAAACTACAGGCCATTGAGTCACGGCTTGTTGACTGTGAACAAAACTCAAGAAATGCCAACGTTGAAATTAAAGGAATACCAGTGGGCGACAAAAAAACCTGTTTGAAATCCTAATTTACCTAGGCAACTGCATTGAAGAGACCATTTCACCCTGCGATGTCGATGTATGCCATCGTGTACTGGTCCCAAATGACCAAGCGAGTAAAAATTTATCGTTCAGTTCATTCACCGACGTAAACGTAATCCTGTTCTTGAGGCCGCAAAGAGAAAGAAGCTAACATGCGCAGAACTTCGGCTAGATGCACCCATCTAGCTGCACCCATCTTCGTAAATGAGCATCTCTGCCCAGATCGGAAGCGTCTGCTGGAACAAGCTATCGCAAAAAAGCGAGAAGCTGGCTGGAAATTCGTGTGGGTCCGCAATGGTAACATATATGCTCGCAAGTCAGAGAAAAGTAACGCATTAAAAATCCGCTGTACATCGGACCTAGTGAAAATTACCTAGACACCAATATGGCAACAACTGAACAGGAGGCAAAAACAAAACAAAAATGGGTGGCTGTGACGAACTATGTACCCCCGCAAGTCTTCGTGATTCTGCGAGCAGAAGCGCAATCAGGCTCTTTCATTTAAATTGCCGTTCCATTAATACTAAGACAGACGAGCTGCAATTACTTTTCGACTCATTCAGGTTTTCCTTCCAAGTCATTAAGTTCCCGGAGACCTGGTTTCACGATGACTCTAGTTATTTTGTTTTAAACGATTACGCGCATTTTACCCTTAACAGATCGGACCGTCGGGGGGGGGGGGGGGGGGGGGGCATATCCTTACTGATTTTAAACACTGTTGTTCCGGCAGAAAATAGCAAATTCTCTGCGATTACGCCAAGCTTTGAAATACTGACAGTTGAATGTGGCAGAAATGTATCTACTGTGCTCTACCGTCCACCAGACGGCAAGCTAGATTCCTTTTTTTTCATGCTAGAAGCTCTTCGTGATCACGTGTCTTTGAAACAACAAATTCTATATCTTTGTGGTGACATGAATATTGATGTTAGTTTTTGTTCCCACGCGCAGCTTGAGCTAGCCAGTTTATTAGATGCATATGGGTTTTATAACATAATTGAAGTGCCGACACGCGCCACAATGTCGACGTCAACAGTACTCGACCTTATCATAACGACCACGGAAAAGCAAAATTTATATGCTGGCACACTTGTCTGGGATTACGTGATCATCTGGCAATATTTGCCTTTGTCAACGAAGCTCATTTAAATGCGGAATGTGAATTGCCTCGCTCACGCTATCAACGTATTGACGTGAACACACTTGAATGCTTTAGGGATAAGATTCGCGCAACGAACTGGGAGGGAGTAGTGTCACACACCGACGCAGATAGCGCGTATGAAGCGCTCATCGACAACATAAATCTTCTTATGAAACCTGTTTTCCGTTCTTGTACCATCGAAAAAGAAGAGCTAAAATACCATGGGTAAATCCGGATTTGCTACAAAAATTCAAAATAAAACTGAAATTATATTCGCAGTTTATGAAGTCGGGAGACATATTAATAAATTACGTACATTGAATAAATATCCTGATCGAATAATTAAATAACTAAAAAAGGCAAAATCCGATTACTTTATTAGCATTTTTTCCTCCACCTCCAAAAAGCGACTACCGTGCCTCATGGGCTCAATTAAACTCCGTACTCAACCTCCGATCAAGAGTGTCGCCCAAAACAATTAAACCTGATGGCACTGTTTTAAGCGGTAAAGCACTTTCAGACAATTTCAACAACTTCTCCATAAACGTAACGCGATCCTTATGCTGCTCATCTAATTCTCCATGCGGTTATGCTTATCAGGCTCCAAGCGTGAAGGAATTTTTGTTCATGTCTCCAACAACCGAAATAGAAGTTCAACAAAAGTACAAAAATCTCAGACTCAGCAAGGCTCCCGATATTAATGGTTTTCAAATTCAGCTTGGCTTTCATTTATAACCTTTCACTGTGTACTGCTATTTTTCAAAGACAAATGCAGATTTCGAAATGTGTTGTCATACATAAAGATGGAAGCATTTCTAATTTTTTCAGTTATAGACCAGTTTTTATCCTTCCAGTATTATGAAGGGCTTAGAAAAGATCAATTTACTACAGAATGAACAATTTCTTGTCTAAGCACGCCGTGCTTTCAGAGTGTACGTTTGGTTTTAGGAAATACAGATCAACAGAGACTGCCCTGCTGAAACAAAAATAAACAATAACTAAGGCATTCGAGACAAAGCATCTTGCTCTCGGAATATATATAATTTTTCAAAGGCATTTGATGTAATATACACACAATTTTGTTGGACAAAAGTTTTCATTACGGCATGAGAGGCTCGGTCGCTACTCTTATACAATCACACTTGGAACACCGTCGCCAAACAGTAGCTCACAATAACATCTTCTCACACATGCAACCAATCATGGCTGGTCTGCCACAAGACAGTATTTTAGGTCCTTTGCTGTTCCTTTATATATTAACGATATCTTTTATAGTTCATTGCCAGGTAACGGGATAACATACGCGGAATATATCACCATGCTAGTTTCGAAGAACACAGAAACAACCATTGTCAGTTTCTCGAATACCTTCGACAATGGTCGGGAAAAAACTACTTAAAAGTAAATACCAAAAAAAACAAAGCTGTAATATATTGAGCTAAAAACACAATTGTGTGTGATACTATTCAACTGGTGTACGGAAATATAGTTATTGATATTGTTTCAAACATAAAGTCCTTAGGCGTAGTCTCTTCAGAAACACTCAGCTGGGATTTTTAAATCGACCAAATGCGCAATAAAATTAATAAAATAAATGGTGTAATATGTAAACAGAGGGAGTCTATTCCAACGGGAGTGAAGCTAGTTATATACAATGCTTTTTTGCTTCCAGCCATAACATATTGTCATACCGTATGGGCAACAACAACAAAGAAAAATAGTTTGTTACTGGTAACACAAAAACGAACAGTTAGACTAATTGTAAATGTACCATGGTATGCGCACACCGAACACTATTTCACTCAATATCATGTAATTAAAGGTAATACCTTATACGCCTCCAGATTGCTAGCCGTGTGTAAAAATGGAATATCAAGAAACAAACAATCACTTATTTCTATGCCTCAACTCACACGCCATGCCACTTCTTACAACCTACGCCAGCGCCTGGCATGGTTCCTGCCTTTTTTCCGAACAAACTATCGCCTACAGTCATTGTGCTATATTTTACCTTTGTATCTAAATTGTCTTGAGCGTATTAATATCTGCCTCGAAAAAACTCCAAAGAAAAAATTGTATACGGTTCTTTACCAGTTCGAGTCACTCTGGGATTATCATGATGAGACTGCATTAAACTGTTTGTCTGAACAGCAATCTGTACGAACAGCAGACCCCTTATGCTGTGTTTTAGGTTTTTTTAAGGTTTTATGCTGTGCCTTTTAACCTATGTGCTATGCTTTTTATGCATGTGTTAAGTTTGTTCTCAGTGCAAGTGTGTTTTGTGATTTTATTTTGATCCTCCTGAGCGACCGGCAAATCCCGTAGATGTTATAATTGTGCTTTGGCCAATGTATGAAGTGAAATGTATATGAACCAAGCTGTCGGGCTGGGCGCATGGGGTCTTCAAGCTGCATTCTTTGCAGCTTTTTCCATGGGTCCTTTCTCTACTGTACCGCAGCAAGAGAATAAAGTTTCATTTCATTTCATTTCGTGTGTAACCATTCGGTTTACTGCAAATTGTAAAGCACTCCACACTCTAACAAACCATCTTCGAACATTATTGCTCTTATCCTAAGAACACACCCTGAACAGTATTTTTATCCTTCGCATCTAAAGCCACAGTGGACATGATATCCCCCATATCACTTTTTTTGCGGTTTACTACAGAGTAAAAAAAAAGAAAACCTTAACCCTTTACGACAAAGGCGATTACGAGAGTATAGCTCGCAGCCTCTCCACTTTTGCCGACACTTTCATCCAAGCTTCCATCTCCGCTCTGTAGAATCGAACTGCAAATGTTATAAAGTTCGAGATGCTGCGGTTAATAAAACTGTACATCCCCACTATTACCCTTACAGAGATGCCTCAGTCAGCATGCTTTACCAACAATATAAAACGAATGAATAACAAAAAGAAGCGCTTAATGAGTACTGACACAAAATTTTGACGCTTAAAAAATGATATAATTGGCTTCAGTAGTTTGTACAGATGCCTCACAGAAATTTTTTCGGCACCAGTGCGCGGTGCGGGATGCCGACGCGCACCGCGGCGACGCGGCGGTGTGCGTCGCAGAGCTCGCTCAAGTTGTGCTATGGCAAGCTCGCGGAATACGAAGTACTGCTCGTGGAAGCCTTTCCGAGCAAATCGACGACGACGCCAAGATGCATTATTTTCCACGCGACGACATGCAGCGCTAAACGTGGACTGAGTTCGTGCGCGGCGGCGGCCGCAAGAACTGTCGCCCAAGCCAGCGGGCTCGGCGTTGCTCGGTCAGCTTGGGTGTTGGGAACTTTAGGCTTAGTATCGTGGCGAATATTTATCGCCGGTATCTGTACAACTGCGAATGAATGGCCATCCTTACACAACTTTTCAATCCACTATCGTCCCCTTTTTCGCATATAGAGCTTTATTTTGGCGATAATTCCGTTTCAGCGATCGGTGAAGATATCTGCCGTGGCCTGTTTTGATTCTAGCGCGCAGGTGGCGGCATCCTTTTGTCGGCCGCTTGCCGCACCGCGGTGCCGGCAGTGCTGGGTCAGAGCGCCGAACCTCCGCTGCCGGTCGTGATAGGCTTACCAGTCCCGGGCATATCTGACGCCGCTTTTAAATTCAGCAGTCTGATAACAACCCCTAGCACAATTTTTCACCACCACTAACATCTTCTTTCTCGCATGTGGAACTCTTTTTCGCGATCAGATTGGTTATAGAGTGGCCACAAGCTGTTTACTATCACGGTCTGCGCCGGTTCGGCCGCAGTGATATAAAAGCGGACGACGGCGAAGACATCGCCGCCGTAATCGCCTGGCCCAAATAAAGTTGTTCTGTCTGTCGGGTGGCAGCGACTCATCCGAGTCTGACGATTCAGATGACATGTCGACTGCGCGGGCGAGTGCGGACCATGTGCAATCGTAGCACACGATGCGACGAACGTCCCTGACGTCACGGGTGAGAGCGTGACGTAAAACTGGCCCGCTTGCAGACTGGCATTCGAACGGCCATTTCCCTTGCGGTGACCGAATTTGAAACTGGTTGCAATAAACGTGCTATAATAATTCTATGTGGCGGCTGACGGCTTTCGGTTCGATTTTCGTAATTACTGGGCCAATAGGTATTCTTTACAGCATAAAACCTGAAAGCGAGAAATTTCGTGTCAGTACTCCCTTAATTCCAACAGCAGAAATGCAGGCTCTCAGATTCTGCAAACTACAAATACTACAAATCTGCAAACGAGTAGAATACGCCACCTAGGAAGACCAAACAAAAATTCAGTCTTATTTCCCTGTATGCCATGCTGGAAATCACCCAACCGTTTCTGGACAACAATTATTCTCAATCAACCCACTCGAACATTTTCGAATCGAATCAACCGAATCGAATCGACAACACTGGAAACAGCGTCTCAGAGACAAATTGTGCTGACGTCCTGAACAATTTTTGCGCAGTTTTCAACCACGAGCTCACTTATGGTTTTCCAGACATACGTTACCTTTTACGTACTCGAACGCAAAGTATCATATTGGACCGCCATGACATAGCTAAAGTGATCGACTTATTATAGAACTCCTCCTCAATAGAAATTGCCGGCATCAATGCTAACTTTTAAGAACGCTAAACAATTAAGCAGCATCCTCATATGCCGCAAAACTTGAACACTCACCTAATGCAGGCTCTGTTCCAGAAGACTGGCGCATCTGTAGGACCAGTCTGGTCTTTTTAAGAAAGGCGACCGGTCGTAACATAACAAGCATCGCCCCATTTTCATTACTGGCGTATCTTTTTAAATGCTGAAAAATATTTTTGACTCTCATTATACTTTCTTTTTTGGGTACTTCTTGCATCGAAATCAGCGAGGTTTTCGTAAAAAGTTTATCTGACACCTAGCTTGCCCTTTTACTTCACGATCTGCAATACGTATCTGTGAAGAAACGCTCCCCTGTATGCCCACTTTGAAAAGTCTTTTGATAAAGTACCTCAATCCCGGCTTTTATTCAAACTTTCCCGTTGAAACTTACGTCCGGATGTTCTTAATTGGATTCAATTTTTAAAACCCACCACAAGGAGTTTATCAAGTGAATTCGCTCTGTTCCTGTTTATATCCTGTTATGAGTGGCGTTTCCCAGGAAACGGTGCTAAGAACATTAAAAACTACAAATTACATGAACGATCGGCCGTTTACTGTCTCATTTAACTTCAGTCGTTTTGCAGATGAGTACGCAAGTCACTGTCTGACACTAACCTCTGAGACGATACCACTGTCTTTCAACATGACTTCATTAATATCCTGAATTATTCGGAAAACGGCTAATTAAATTATCGTTCCAAAGTTCTCACTTGTTATCTTCCACCGGCGTCGTAATTATACAAAGTCGGCGTATGCCTGTAATAAGAGGACACAATAGCCTGCCACTGCCACATTCAAGTACTTTGGTATTTTCATTTCCCATGATCCAACCTAAACACGTAACATCGAACTACATACATCATAAGTTCGGCTCACCGTGCCCGCGGCCTCGTTGCGTAGAAATCTGTCATCGCTCCAATTGCAATTGAGTTATTATCCTACAAAACATTTTCCTTGCCTAAATTAGAGTACGCTACTGCTGTCTTTGACCCACATTAATATAACCTTATAAACTCCATCGAATCCCTACAGAATCAGGCTGCGCGTTTTAGTCTATCAGTATACTCATTTCGTTCCAGCATTTCAGTCATTGAAACATCAGCTCATCCTGCCATGATTGTAATCGGCTGCCAGATGTCTAGTCCTTGCATTTATCACTGACTACTTTACTTTCTCTCTCCGGCAATAACCAGACCACAGTTTAAGCGCAGCGCGTATATCGCCATTCTCACCCCAATGCCGTGTATCTGCCACATGCCCTGACCACAACTTTTCAACATTCATTATTTTCGGTGCACCTGAAGGGAACGATCTGCCCGCCAACATTGTCGCTATCATTAGTTGTCCGCTTCAGAAGTGCCTTTTGAAATGTTCATATTCATTAATTCTCTTCTTTCTTTTTGTTGATTCGTTATCCCATGTATTAACTTCTATTTCCTCTGTATTGCTTCTATTATTTTATGATACCCCTCAGGGAGCGTTTGAGGTATCAATAAATAAATTAATGCATAAATAATTAAATAAAAAATAAAGAAATACATAAATAGCATTGGTTACACTGGACGAAAATTACACACCGTGACAACACACGCAAGCATACAATGCGTAGTGCCTGTAGAAATAATTAATTGCACGCGAGCGGTTGTTCGCACGCATACATAACGGAAGGCGAATTATATACACGGAATAATGTCAGCCGTAAAAAAAAACGGAGTGATCTAAAACGGCTTCTACTTGATATAAGCAGCATAAAACTATACGTGTAGGGATAAGACAAAATAAGAAACTTGAAAACAAGAAAGACGGAAAAAGATCTGCCTTGCTCTAGTTTTGTGCCAAAAAGACAGCATAAAAGTTAGTCATACATCAAGAAGACAGGGCTGAAAGAAGCTTAAAGTTATGCAATGACAAGCTTACGGACATGCTTAAGAAACTCAGCCGGGAAATTCGCACTTCGAACATTGCACCCTCCCAACTCGGTTCCGGAGGTAAGGCTATACCCCTTGACACTACCATGGCCACAGCTCGATACGTGTCATAGGTAAGGCTATATACTTGGCATTCCCACACCCATGCAGTGGTCCTTTAGGTAATGCTATACCCTTGGCATTCCCACGCCCACAAATTGGTGCTGTAGGTAAGGCTATAAACTTGGCGCTTCCACGGCCACAATTTGACGCAGTTGGAAAGGCTATCCACCTATCACCCACGCCCATAAATTTGCTGTGTAGGTAAGGCCATTCCCTCTTGCTATTCCGACGCCCCAAAATTGGTGTTGTACGTAGGCTGTAGCCTTGGAATTCCCACAGCCCTGAAATCGGTGCTGTGGGCAAGTCTGTACAGACTTAATTTGATTGATTATAGGGTTTAACGTGCCGACGCAATGCAGGCGATGAGGCGTGCCGTAGTGGAGGGCTCCGGGATTAATTTTGACCATCTCGGGATCTATAACGTGCGCCGAAGTCTCGTACACACGGGCGTTTTTTCTTTTTGCCTCCAGAAAAGTGGCTGCCGCGGCCGGGAATCGAACACGCGTCTTCGTGCTCAGCAGCACAACGCCTTAGCCACTGAGCCAGCGCGGCGCGTGTCTGTACAGACTTACTTGGCGCTTGCTGACAGACATGCAAACCTATTTAGAGACCTACTTACCGACTTAAAAACGTAGTACGGTACTTAAAGCTGTGCACTTCGCACTCTCGCGGCCACAACTCATTCCCGATGGTTGGACTATGCACTTTGCATTCCCACACCCATAAATTAAATTGATGCTGTAGGTGAGGCTATGCACTTGGCCCTCCCACGAGAACAGGTCGGTGTCGTTGATAAGGCTATAGGCTTGGCACTCCCAAGGCCACAACGTGGTGCAATAAGTAAGGTTACATGAAGTTTTGGCTGTGGGAGTGCCAAGTGAATAGTCTTACCTACGGCACAAATCTTGCGGCCATGAAAGTGCCCAGCGTATAGCGGTATTACGTCCCCGAGCTGTGGCCGCGAAAGTGCCAAGTGTATACAGCCATACCCACAGCACCAAGTTTTGGTTGTTTGGGTCAACGTCCCTACTGAGGGACGGCTATCGCCCAAGAGGGTTCAATCGTAGATCGGAAAATATTTTATTTAAAAAATGATAACAATCATGGGTGGTGCAGGCGGCACAGGTCGCTGGCGGGCGCTGGTGATTGTAGACAGTTGTGTAGCTCTGAAAACGCTTGCCTGCGCAGACAATCAAGGAGTGGAACGTTGGTTCTTTTTGTGTTCTTGCCAAGCAATGGCCAGCTGCTCAGGTCAACAAGCTCGCTCGGGTGAGTCGGCAGGCGCTGCTAAGAAAGAAAAAGCGGGAAGTAAACATTTGCGAGAATTATTGTCGGCGCACACATCAAATACCCGCACGCGTTTGGGGACAAAGTACCACCTGGTGTGGTTTCCGAAATTCATCTTGATTTCAGTGTGTACCACCAATTTGTAGCATGCCGAAAAATTCATACAACTGAAAAAGTCACGGGTCTTCAAATTTTGATACAATGCGGCCAACATTGTCTCTTGAGAAAGATCTTTCCAGCAATGCGTTTGTGCTTAGAGGTGAAGCTACATTTAAAGGGATCGTGTAAGCTTAGTCTTTGTAAGCTGGCTTTCCTACATCGTGTGTTGCAGAGAAAAGCATGGTTATTTACGGAGCGAATATCGTTAAAGCCCACTTTATACTCCTTCTCCCATGCCGCCGCGCTTTTCCAGAGTCGTGTATACTCCTCGCAACGCGCTTAGTCTCCGACTTCGTGCAATGCCACGCGTTTTTCGGCGGCCACCTGCGCCGTGATTGGCGTAGCCGCGCTAAAATAAAACGTCAATCTATACACAGTAATTCAGTGTGCCCTTAGTCTGTGACGTAGAGATGGTATCAGTGTCTTTACGATTCAACATAGCAAATACCCAATGTCGATCAGCCCAAACATAGTAAATCACACCAAAGCGCGCTGCGCTGGACTTTCCTCTTCAAAGGATGGAAGGGCTCTCACTTTAACAGCGAGGCTGTGTAGCAAATTCTAATTTTTTGTGTCCGCAGTCAAAAATACCAAGAAATTGCCGAACGCGCGCACATGAGCCCGGGCCTCGCGGCGACCGCCGAGTAGTTAACAAAACCAAGAAAATGCCTATCGCTCGTGTGTGCGTGCCTCGCGACGACCGCCCAGCCTCCCCTGCGCACGCTTATCGAGACATGAATACCCACTTTTGGAAATTGGCCAAGAATGCGGTGACCGTCCGCAGTTAAAAAAACCAAGAAAATGCCGAGCACTCGCGTGTGCGTGCCTCGCGGCGACCGCCCAGTATCCCAGGCGCACGTATGTCAAACCACGCGTACCGACCTAGGAAGATTGGCCAAGATTTGCAAACAAACAACTGCAGCGTTCGCCATAATCATCGTGACACTTGCTCGGAACGAGGAAGACACGTTATAGCGTACGCCCCTCCAAGGTGATATCCAATGATTATCACGTCCGTAAAGGAAAGAAGCTCACACTTAAAGCAACAATAATGGTCGTTGCTGCAGCGAAGAAGAAGCAAATCGGCTGCAATCGTAGGCTCAAACCGTCGATTGTCTTGAAGGTTGCGTACAGCTTCGCTACCTTCACGTCTTACTCGTTAGTGTGAGCTTCCTTCATTTTTTGCATCATGCCGTTGTTCAACATATCAGTACACGTCGGGCAAGAATTAGAACCACGAATTAAATATTAATTCAAACTTTACCCGATACCGGTGTGCTGGGCTATTATCTCGCCGTAGTACAAGGTACAGGTGTGACTCAGACCACTTGGGAATCTTGTGGGTTAGAATAAATATGCTGATGTTATATTGAGGCTTAGGAACAGGACGAGACGCTGTTTCCTAATGTGTCAGGAGGGCAAAGACACAGCCAATGACTCAAAGCGGGGGATCGGGCAAGTATTCAGAGTGAATTTACATTTCAATTGAAGACTTATTACCCCGAAATTTAAGCAACATCCCGCTTCCTAAATTATCGGGATGCATAGGAGTGCTAACTAGCCATCAGCGGAGGTTAGAAACCGCTGGAGAAAGAAGCGCGGAAGAGAGGCAATTTAATCGTAACACTTATTGTTCTTTGATTTTAAATCTGAGGACGAAAGATGAGACTGAGTCTAGAAGGGAAAAGTTGCAAGAGGAACCTCTCCTCTGCCAGGTGGCGACAAGAATTAAGGACGAGGTAAAGTGTGAAAAGCCAGTTTTTTGTTACAGCTGCCGTTCTCACTGAGTGTATAGACTGAACAAGCCTAATTCTTTAGCAGTGGGCTTACCACCTCCAGGAAGTACGTTTACATATATCCAAGAGGCGTTGTTTTGAAAATACGACGAGCGTGCACTACTCTCAGTAATGGTAGGTCTTGCACGCGTGAACGTATGAGGAAAACATTTTGTATCGAAATGTGGATCACACAAAAAGGTTGAGTACCATTGGCACCGGACATTTTACCTTTCCCTTGCGTTTCTGGCGGAGGTGTTTTGCATTCTGACGACGTCACTAGGCCCATCTCTTGCAACAGTTTGACGTTCAGCTGCTGAATGTCTTGCATGGACAATACAAGCCCACAGTGTCTTTCTATGACATCCTGTACTTGTACGCCGATTATAGAGTCCAGGCCATACTCGCCAAGGGTGATGAGGGGCTTGAGGCTCGAAGAATCTTTATGCCTGCAACACGACATACCCGAGGGAACAATTCGCTGGTACCCGTCATTCTAAACATTCGGCTAAATAAGTTGCAACCTTAGCCCTAACTGTACAAGTCACCTCCCCGTAGGCTTTGGATGGTATTCGTGACATTGTTAAGCATCAGGATAGGAAAACAAGGCACCACTGTGAGTTCTGAGTTTCTTTTTAGGATATTCTAACCTCTGGCCATGAATTTGGAGCCATTAGTAGAGTGACTAGATTGAAACAATTGTTTCATAAGTGCTCTGGAACTAATATGACCGTTTAAAATGATAAGGGGCAACACAACAAAATAGTAGTGCACAAAAAAGATTTAAACTTGATATTCAGCATCACCATACGCAACTTTATTTATTCATCTAATTTACAATACTGTAAGCCATGTCGGGCTGTCAAAAAGCTTGAAACTACATCAAACAATAACATTTTTAATTTAGCGACAAAGGGTTTCACTGTGTCTGCATTTTCAAAAAACCCAAAAAAATTGCGGCAACGCAGTTCCAGTTCACAATCGTTCAGTCAAGAGAAAGGTATTTTTGTATGTGACAGTTCTTGGTGTGTAGAGTATAATATCGTGAGGGTGATTGGTTCGGGACGAAACTCTTCCTGGGGGACGCAAATAGAGGTTACGGTTTAAATTGAGGCTTATTGTTTAAAGCTCATACAAAAATATTTGTCGCGCGATTTTTTGAAGATTTGCAACTTGAGGGAGTTTAACCTCAGTGAGCAGGGATGCTATTGACTGCTTCCTCTCATAAATTAAAAAAATAAGTCGTGCTGCTAGCTGCTGAACATGTTCCAGTTTATTTATTTGGTACTGGCAGTGCGGGTCCCAGATTGCACTAGCATATTCTAAGGTAGATCGAACAATAGTTTTGTACGCGTTAACTTAACCTAAGGAGGCGCACCTCTTACTTTACGGTCAGTAGTCCAGGTTTGGGCGGAGCTGATCCGGCGATATGTGAATTCCAATATAGTGTAATTTGTAATTTTCACACCAAGATATTTTTTTCGGTTGATATTGTGATTTGGTTCATGTTCATCGTATAAGAAAACATCAAAGGCGTTTTCTACTTTGAAACTCTCATGCAGGCAGACTTTAAGTTCTGACGGGCCTTAAGCAAAAAAGACAGACATAGCAAAACGTCAAAGCCCCTTTCTGAATAGCAAGGTGGTTAAAACGAGGAGCTTCTTCCCTTGCTACCTGAGCCAAAGTGAAAGCAGAAGTTCACTTTCTTATACTCGAAATTTCAACACACCAAAGTCCAATTCAACTCAGCTAAAGGGAAAACTCACATCACCGAATTCCAAATCCAACGTCCAACCCTGCTTATAGAATGGATTCATCATCGTTATTGCTAACTGTGCGTATTGTAAAAATATTTTTTCATATTCGAGAGGTTAGTTGGGTGTGAAGCGACGTCCCATTGTTATGGTAAGCGGTGTATACTGGGGGTAGCCTTTGTGAAACCCTCTGCGTATAGTTCGCTTTTTTTGCAGTGGGTTTTACTCGGACGTCAACGCCATCAGTTAGTTATTGCAAGCGTCGCTTTACAAATACGACTATCACATACCCATGATGTGTGCAATTGACTTGACAAGCTCTTGAGGGCTGCGACTGGTGGACACTGGAGATTGGCCTGCCTTTATCAAGCTCGACACGACTGGGACCCTCTGGCTTAGGAACCTGTCCAGCACGTCCAGGCAGGAAGTTATTCGCTGGGGACGCGTACCACAAACAGCGGCGGCTGAGCCCATAGTCTCGTAGAAGACGCCGACATCAGCAATGGCACCCCACTGGATGGCGAGTGCTTGAACAAAAATTGCGCAGTTTTGATATATTGCAACTCTCAAATTTAAAAAAATCACATTTACTCACTGCAGAAAAGAGCCACCGCAACACGAAATAATGCGCAGATATGGCAGAGGAAAAGGCTCAGCATTATAGCCTCGGCTTTTGACAATCGCGTGTCGCGGACTTCGAGAAGGGCGAGCCATTAAAATATTGTACAATGTCACTGTCATTGGACCCTGCAAAGACTCGCCGTTCTATTTTACAAAAGTAAAAACAAAATCAAGGCTGTTCCTTAGGAGAAAATGGTTACAACGCGAAGCTTTCTCTCATACAACTTGAGTCAAAGTCAAAGTTCAAAATCTAAACTGCTTCGGCCGCGGCGGAATGACGGAATCGCATAGACGTTGGCTTTATAAACTTAGGTTTGATTGCGGCAATGGGAAGCTTTTTATGGGCACTTGAAGTGCGTTACTGAAACCCCATTGTGTGAGCTGGCTTTCTTGCAGGACGTTCCGGTAGTAACATTTATTTTGGACTTTGACTTTTGACTTCGAAGGCATTATATTTAGAACAGAGAAAGCTTCGCTGTTAAACCATCTTTGACTTCCCCCCCGACATCATTATCGTCAGACTAAGTCGGCTTTTCTGCAACGCCTTTTCGGCAAAGAAAGCGTCGCTTTAAAATTAGAGAAACTGGTATTGGTGTTTTATCCGCGTTTAACCCCCAAAACAACATAAAACTCACGTGAGCGAATGTATAAAGCATAGCACAGGCTTTTTAAATGAGACATTTATAGCTCACCAGGAAACCCGTCAGCGACACGACGCTCGCAGAGCTGTTCCATAAAAGAGTTGGCGTAGCCGTAGTTCGTCTGACCACGGTTTCCGCGACCGGAAGCCACCGACGAGAAGATAACGAAGTAGTCAATCTCCGGACAAAGGCTTCGGGTCAGTTCGTCAAGGCGTTTAGTGATGTCTACTTTAGGTTGGCAAACAGCCTTGTAAGCTGCGACAGTCTGGTTCTCCAGCAGCGCATCGTGAAGTACCTGCACACAACAAAAAAATAGCGGCTCATCACTGTCTGGAAGAAATAATTAGGAACGCTGATTACGATAGCGAGAACAAAAATTTTTCACACTACAGAGCGGCCTATTAGCTCAACAGTTTGGTGTGACTCTCTGTACTCGCTCTACTCCATATGTCACACTCGATGTATCGCAGAAGGCGTATCGGGTATGGACGTTTGTTTGCATAAGCCAGACATAGGTCACAATTTTATCGAACACAAAAGTGCATTCCTCGCAGAACGTGCGTACAATTCATATAGGAAGGATTAGTAAGAAACTTTTGCAGTGGGCTAGCTCTTGACAAAATTGCACTACATTTTGTGCTAGACATCCGTCAACCACGGAGGGAACGTAGAGTTGGAAAAAATGTTGACAACGAGGAATTGAGCTAGATTCGTAAGTGCTGTAAGTATATAGGAGAAAATGTTTTGCTGTGGACACGCACAAAACACGTTTTTTGAAGAAAAATAACGCACTCATTCGTACGAATGTGTGCACTGAATGCAGCGAAAAGATTTAAAAATTCGGCCACCCTCGCCATTGAGATGTCGCGAGTGAGGAAGCCGAGGAGCTGGTGGTCTTCAGCAGCTTTAACTTGGGATTTCTCAGGTCTGCCCCTTTCCTAAGAGGAAGATGGTAAAGACGCGAAGCTTTCTCCGTCCAAGCCAAAGCTCGCGCTATGAACCCGCAGGAAATGGTATGCGCCCGGAATGCGATGAAAGCTCAATCGGATAGGACGGCGGTTTCATAAAGCGGGGGACAGAGTTTTGATTCCGATGATGGGTCTGCTTTTCTGTTCCAGGCGGTGGTGGTCTTTTAATTGTTTATTCATGTATTTAATTTTTGTTGTTTGTATCGTTCCTTCCTTGCTTTATTTCTTTCCAACCTGCCAAACCGATGCCGAATTTGGCTTCCCCTCTCGCAATGAGACGGCCTGAGAAGGACGTATGCAATTTCTTTTTCACGCTATGGGCGCCTAAATTCAGTGCTAGGGTCACTTAATTTTTCCTCTTCAACATTAACCCGCTTGGCCCTTTTACTTGAGTAAATTCCATTCCTATCTGGACTTTTTCGTGTAGGTGTTGAGCACTGCGTGCCAACACAACTTTTTTCTGCACATGTTATGGTTCCCCTCCGCAGCTCACCGCGTACCCCTCAGTCTTCTGGGGTGGTCCAGTGGTTCGGCTGCAGGTTTCACGGCGTAAAGGCTGCGGGTTCGATTCGCAGTTGCTACCTAACCACATTTTTTGGAGGCGCGCCCTCGAGAAATAATAAAGCCGTTGCTGTCAACGTGAAAGCTGTCGGAAGTTCAGAGAAGTGATTCGTCATAATGCGCTGTAGCGCCGTTATCCGATCACTGCAACTACCCAATGCAATTCAAATTTCCCGCCTCCGCAGTGCTCGCGCACCCCCTGCCTGAAACAGCGACAGCGGGAGTTCTGTTCTTTTTATGCTTGCTTTTTTTTCGGCACGTGCCAGCATTGCACTGCCGCTTTTTTTCGCTAACTATCGTAAAAACAAGCCCAACGAGCGTTCGTAACTAAACCAACGGGGGCGCTGCGGGTTCATTACGTATATTTTGCCTCAAATGTACCTGCAGTTTCCTTTACGCTAAACAACGGGGAGATGTTAAGCGCCTGCGGTTCACGAGTTTCGTACGGTTGACACTATATCAACCACTTGGTTTTCGAAGCCTCTGCGGGATGCCCTACGGTGAGTACGACGGGCTCTAATTGGGTCCGTTATCTCGTTGCGCCGCCTATTTCGGCAGTCGCTGACACTGAGCGTTACAGCGAGCTACAACGACAAGGCGAGCCCCTAAAGTGCTCTGCCCTGAACACTATCTCGTGGTCTCCTTTCCTCCTCGCCACTTTCTCTCACACTTCTTGGCATAGCATTTTCCCCTCTCCACTTCGCCGATGATCATGGTTTCCTGTTAACGTTCCGCACAGACAGAGCACAAGCGTAAACAGCTCCGCTGACTAACGAATTCTGGAGCACCCTCGCGTGTAAAAAAGTTTGCTCCACCTGTGACGCTATACATGAAGACAAAACCCAGGGAACATCAAGAAGAAGAAAGTTAAGTTACAAACAGTTGCTGGAATACCGTACGTGCATGTTTATAACGTCAAATTTTCGGCTGAAACACACGCGAAATAGTATTTAGGGATAAGGATGGCGTTCGACTTGGGGTTCTTGGTAGAAAACATATTCCACTCTGTGCTACGTCTTCTGTTATTCGTTAGGCTGTGTAATAAACACTTGTGTGTAAATATAAAAGTATAATGAATACGCGGAGATATGTAAATTCTTTACGTAATTACGTCAAGCCAAGAACACCGAATGAAGTCATAGAGGAATAGTGTATCGTTTGTGTATCACTCCCATGGAGCAAGATTTCTCCTTTATAGATAACCCAGAACTTTCAGCGGAATACCCTCGCACCAGTTCAACAGCACAACTAAAATCCGGGGATGAGGCATCTAGTGCTCGATCATGTTACCTACCGAAGTTTCCAGTTTCTTCCCAAGGTCAGGCACCGCACTAATTAGACCTGCTTGAAGCCCACCTAATAACGAGACTGCGTCTCCCCGCTATTGCTAGAAAAGGGGGACAGTACGTTACTTTTTTTCCAATAGCAGTTTAATACAAAAATACATAAGCGATCACGTGACGTGCTGTGAAGCGGCAGTTCAGTTTTTCTATGAGGGGCGATTTCGTCTACACCACAACGCGTAAGCAAACTCGAGCCCTTTGTAAAGCACGACGCATCAACTCTTTTGTGGCGCTGCATGTTGGTACATGCGTACGACGATATTCTCCAGCTAGAACAATTTATTTATTTATTTATTCGCTACCTACAGCGCCACTATGGCATTACCAGGGGGGGGGGGGGGGGCTTTACCCCCCCGCTCAACCCAGTTTGTGTAAACCCCAAGAAAACACATTACAACGAATTCAAACAAACACGTTCTCAAATCCAGTACAACTAAATCATCTATTTCCTACACAATTCTCTCAGGAGCGCGCGTTTTGCGGCAATTCAGGCACACTCTATCACATCGTCTGGGAGTGCGGCCTGAAACCCCAAACCTTCCCCCCATTCACCAACCCTCCCCGTGAGCAGTGGAAGAGCACGTTATCCAGCTCGAGCCTCGACGACCAGATTATCCTTGGTTGACCGAGCGGCGAGCGCCAAGATGGCCCATGGTCTTCCGGACTAGGAAGCCACGCCATAATTTACTTTTTCTCATTGAAGTTTCTTCTTCTTTTTCTCTAAAAGCTGACTTTGAGCAACAAATTTCTTAGCTCTTTCTGTTGTGTTTTTTTCACTTACCACTGCGAGGTTGAAAACCCCGCCGACCGTTCCTAGAGCCATGGCTTTTTCAATGACTTCCTTGGCACCTAGCTCCGTCGATGCGTCGGCTGTGCTGACCAGGACTTTGGCGCCAGCGCGCTCCCAACGGTGCAGACAAAGTCGCTGGTATGCACTTCGCACACCAGACCGCGAGCACAGCACAAGGTTGCGGCATCCTCTTGACACCATCCAGTCAGCGAGCTCCAAACCGAAGCCGCCCAGCCCCCCGATGATGATGTAGGACTTGCACTCGTAAAACCAGGTGCGCGCCACAGCCTCCACACTCAGCGGCGATGCTGGAACAGCTTTGCGCTCGCTTTCCTCCTGGCGTATCTACGAAAATATGCCATTTCACAGAATATCTCATGAGAATGCAGTATGGCTGTTGAAGAAGCTTAATAGGCTTGTTAAAACAGACCCCTGCGAATTCCTTCGCCAGATATTTTATTTATTTTATTTATGTATTTATTTATTTATGACATTATTTATTTATTTTTTATTTATTAACACTGCTAGCCTCAAATAAGGAAGGCGTTGCAGGGGATACATAAAAAAAACCTGAAACTTTTGTACCATTCACAAAAGCAGATACAAAGGATGAGGTGAAAAACACATTAACAAACAGAAATTCGAAAGATACCAACTATTAATTTTATATATATATATATATATATATATATATTATATATATATATATCATGTTTCAGCAATACATCTTCATATATTGCTGACACACTGAAGTTTTAGCAATATAGAGTACAGAACACAAAACGCGAAGGACTATTTAACAAAAATTTAGAAAATTTAGAACCAATATTATCAAGTGATAAACTAATTACAATTTCATTAGGAAGGCCTTTCGTTACGTCCTGCGCAATACCTGGGTTGTCACGTAAAATGAAGTCGATTTCGTATTTTGTTGAACCATCAGGACATTTTTATGTGAATTTGCTTTTCTTTCATTTGTAGACGAATGTGTTCATCAACCGGAGATCATTTCTCTCCGCATATTCCACCCCTGCCTCTCCCCGACTGTTGCTATTGTCTACTCCAAAGTTTCCTGCTGACCTTTCTCCGATTTTCTTCTTACTTACTTTTGCGTTAAAGCTACGTTAACAGCTTCGTATTTGTCACATTAAATACAAAGCAGTATTTGGCTAACTTAAACCCAAAGTAGATAGCTGGACTAAGTGTTCTAAGGAACATAAATTTGCAGTGGGTGTTTGTTTTATGATAACATCTTCGCTTAACTTTAGAGAGAGACGACCGTGCTGCTGATTACCGCAAACAACCGTGGCACGTCGGTAAAAACGTTTCGACCTTTTAATATTGAGGAAACTTTTCGCCTAGTTCAAGACTGGTATTTCAACTCCGTTGTTTCGGTGCCTTCATTTGCTTCGTCTTTAAAATCTTGGAGTGAGTTTTGGTGCTTCCTGTTTGCTAATTGTTGAAAAGCTTGCCGCAGAGAGAAAAAGCCGAGGGTGTTACAACAATGATGTGAAATGCGCATTGCGCAGCTGTCAACATGCTGCAGTCTAGAGTGGGGTGTATCAGTTAAAACCACAATCCCAGAGAAGTGCCGGGGCCGATGCAGAAAAGTAAAAATTTGCGGATAGCCTAATTGGTGGTATTCTAAACAGAGCAAAATTTTCACAGTGGGTAAAAGGCAGAATAACAATTACATCATGGTGACCATTTTAATTCCAACATCTCGAAGGATACCGGATATTATGAAGCTTTGTTTGAGCCCCCCTACTGTACACAGAATGATATCTTGCTTGTGACATAACACGAACCAATGAAGCTGTAATCGTATTCTGTCACCAGCAGGAGCGGAATCATCATGCTGAGCTCGGGAATAAACGGACCCGATATCTCTTTGTCTGTGAACGCATCACAAGAAAAACTGTGCATTTATTATTTTCTGGTTAGTATTTGATGGAACCGGCTGTTCGAAAGTCTCTGTAATGGCAATTGTTTATTTATTTTTCCTTCAGAACAATATTTTGTTGAAAAAAAGGGTTGAAAAGTGATCGAAAGCTGGAACTTCAGTAACAGAACTCGACAAAACCTTTCTTTAATTAAAAAAATCAACCACAGTAAACACCCTAAGTTAACACTAGAAAATGTTGAAAAGAGGAGTTGAAGATCTGGTGGAGTTTGAGATCTTGTGTTCGGCGCAACTCAACGTTAAGTTGCACGGAACACAAGGTCTCCCATCTATCGCTTGCCGCTACAACTGCACGGGCGGTTTAAATTGCCTGCGTTGTCGTGCCCATGAACCCGTTCCTCACGGCAAACATGTGACCGTGGCCTTTCGTCCGAGCATGTTACCTACATCATCATTAAAAATAATGCTTGTAACACGGAGGCCAGTTTTCAGCGCGCTGTCATCCCCTACCAAACTTCATCTTCGTTAAGACTTGCCTGTTTTGTGAAAGTGTGATGCTGGGCATCTGTGCAGCGGTTCACAATATATTAGCAATCCGCTGACAGGAAAAGCTCCCGGTTTCTTCAAGGCCACCAGCCCGATCTCCTCCAGTTACAAGCTACCGTGCGCAGGTCACTAACGTAGTTCGAACCCAAACTTTAATGCAGAGCATTTCAGTAACTCACGATGTCACCCGCGTTGACGTGCGTAGTCCGCACCGTCGTTGCCCCTACTATATAAAAAAAATACTATCCGGCGCCAGTTCTCTCGACCCTGCGGGCGGAGCATGTACATGTACTCTACCCACTGCGCCAAAGCCGACCAGAATGACGCTACTAACGCGCCTTATATCGTTGTCATTCAAATTACTGCGGAGAGCGCTCTTCGTCAGCAGTTGCCAAAGTGCAACAAATTAACGTAACGCAAATCTTAACGTCGTGCCCCGGAAATGCTCTGCATTTCATCGGCCCCGCGAGGGGATTTTATACAGGAACTCCTACTTCTAGCGGACCCTGGCGCCCTCTTTCTGCCATTGTAGAGACTATCCGGTCTTCCAAGGGCGCCAAATTTGAATTTTTGGTCGCTACCGCTCTTACCACTGCCCGGAAGCAGGGCAGGCATAAAGCGAGGCTGTTGTGTACCGTGCCAACTCCTTTTTGCATTCCGCCGTAAGCACTGCGTAAGTGGTAGAGTATATTCCTGTTGCATTCCTAGCCATTCTTGTGAGCCGATATTATGCAGCCTCTAGCCCTTTAACTGCCATTACCGAGATAACTCGTGAAAACACCCACGCGCAGCCCCTGCTACTCACGAGAATACTCGTGTTGCTTTTTAAACTAACTCTTGCCACTCCCGAGACAACTCGTGCGAAAACAAAATTGCGTTCATGTCCCGCCATCTACGGACAGGTCACCTAAACACATAGAACTTGTAAAATAAATTTTAGACAACAGATGGAGCGCACGTTTTAACACCCGCGTCGCTTGGTATCGGCAGAGCGCAGCAGCCATGGGCAGTCAGCGCGCCACGTGCGTCCGCGCTTTGACGGACGAAGAAATTCAAGAACTGCTGATTAATGCTGACTCAGATGAAAGTGGTAACGATGAAGCAGCTTAGGTAAGTGACCCGTCATGCGACGACAGCGAAAAATGCCACCGAAGAGTTCCACACCAAGAAGGTTTTCTAAACGGCTGTACATCCAACTTAAAAGATCATTTTGTTATATTGTGGTAATTATATGCAATTAGTAAGCCTTTCTTATTTGAATAGGATAATCCTGAATAAGTATCTTTACATGTCCTGTTGAGTATCATGGTGCATTACTGGCAAGAAATTTCCACTGAACCAACATTAAAAAATACCCGGCAGGAGGTGAGGAGCAGTCAGAAAAAAAACCCGGCAGTGAAAGGGCTAGGAATGCAATGGGGATTGTAAGAAAAAAACACAGCGCTGTTTTACGAGATATGATGGAGGCAGTTCAGTTTAAAAAGGCCAACGGCGGATCAGCAAGATCCTAGCGAAATTGTATCAATTTTCAACAGGTTGATGTACACATACCTCAAGAACCACTTTGCCGATGTGCTTTCCAGAAGCCATGAAGTGGAAGGCATCAGAGGCTTGATCCCTATCGAAGAGATAGGTGTCCAGGGGCCGAACGGCTCCGAAGGCAATGCCATGTCGGACGTGTTGCGAAACGCGGCTTCTGACCGCAGCCACAGTGGTGTTGTCCCCGAAGAGACAGTTGAGCGAGATACCGTGATATGTGATGTTTTTGAGAAGTGCAGACTTTCCAAGTGAGACGTCCTCGGGTATGCCGTCGGAGGGGTTGATGTCCAGGAACCGGCCTTGCGGCGAGACGCAGCGCAAGGCACCTTGGAAGCTTTCTTTCGTACCGCAGTTTAGCACGATGTTCACGCCTGGTATTTTGAAGGGGGATAATTTGTGTGAGCATAAAATGATGAAAGCACCGGTAACAATCCCTCCGAGTATTTTAACCGATGCTATACTGAGCCAAATTAGAAGAACACTGAAGAGCTGGTTGACCACATGCAACAATCTTTATATTACTCCTGGCCCGTCGCTAACCAAGTGGGACATTCCTACTAGCTAAATAATTTACGCCTCAACCACGCAGCAAAATATAATGGCATATTTTAAATACAGCACTTTTTTACTCGGGTGAATTAAAAAGTTGAAAATATGCGCGGTTCATTACTGCCCGATTCGCGACAATTCTAGCAAATAGATATGGTTACTTCTAATGGTAAAATTGAGTTTAACTGCTTAGAAGGACATAGTCATTAACCAACTTTTGTGGGACGCCTATTTGCCCATTTGAGTTTACTTAAAAGGTCATCATCATCATCATCAGCCTATCTACGCCCACTGCAGGGCAAAGGCCTCTCCCATTATTCTCCAATTACCTCGGTCCTGTGCCAACTGTGACCAGTTTATCCCCGCAAACTTCTTAATCTCATCTGCCCATCTAACTTTCTGCCGCCCCCTGCAACGCTTGCCTTCTCTAGGGATCCACTCTGTTACCCTTAATGACCAGCGGTTATCTTGCCTTCGCATTACATGCCCTGCCCACGTCCATTTCTTCTTCTTAATCTCTACTAATATGTCCTTAACACGTGTTTGTTCCCTGACCCACTCCGCTCTCTTCTTGTCCCTTAATGTTACACCTATCATTTTACGCTCCATTGCCCGCTGAGTCGTTCTCAATTTAAGTTGAACCCTCTTAGTGAGCCTCCAAGTTTCTGCCCCGTAGGTGAGTACCGGTACCGGTAAGATGCAGCCTTAAAAGGTAGACCGCAGCATTGAACTTTTTCAGTAGTATTAGGCAAGCGAAATGGTGGTTATGACTGAAGCAGCTAGACACAAGTGCAGAGGACGTGCTCTCCGGCCGTAGCAATTTTTTACGCCGGAGACAGGTTGGAGCACTTAACAAAAGGCGTGTGGTAACTGATAAGCTAACTTAATTTCAAATAGTCCTTCGTGAAAAGTAATCACAGGAAATACCCACAGCTCAATTTTTAAATGGTTTTAATAAGTCTAAAAATGAAGCAAGCTCACACTAACGCGTAAGACTTGAAATCAGGAAGGTTGAAGTTCACGATTGCAGCCGATTTCCTTCTTCGTTGCTTCCGCAACGACCTCTATTTCACCATTGTTTCTATAAGTGTTAGCGTCCTTAATTTTTTGGAAGTGATAGTCATTGCACATCATCTTAGGGGCGCGTACTACGCTATGAGGAGTCTTTCTCGTTCCGAGCAAGTGTTGCCACGTTTGCGGTTCAAGCTGGATTTGTTTTGGCCTATCTTGGCCAATGTCCCTGAGTGGGTATACTTGGATTGACAAACGTGCGCACGGGACGCTGGTCGGTCATCGCGAGGAGCGCTCTCACGTGCGCCTGCTCGGAAATTTCTTGGTATTTTTAACTGCGGACACGAAAAATTACGATTTGTTGATAAGCTTCGCTGTCAAAGCGCAGATTTCTCAAGGCTGGTAATGTAGTACGTGGTCTGTGCGGTAGGCGATGCTGAATTTCACGTCCGTCATAGCATCGAACCGGCTGGCAAGCACCGTTATTGCAAAGGTAAATTAGAGCGCCGACTCGAGTTTGTACCTGACTTGTTGGTCCGTACTATGCCTGGGAGTGATCAGCTAAGCTTTCGAGATAACCGCATGGCGAATGTGCGCTTTTGCACAAAAGGTTGAATTAGATTTATCCTGTGACTGGTATGACTGGCGTTGGCAAAATGGACGGCAAATAAGTTGTTGCGGGTGTCGTGGCCCCAAGTTGTTTTCGCACCACATGGGAAGCAGTCCATCGTGTGTAACCCTGTTCGGTATACAGAAAACCTGTTCTGGCCGGGTGAAAGTGGTCATTCGCTTCTAGCTCAAAGGACATACGTGGCCGACACATACGCTTATCTACCTTACACGAAGGAAAAATTAAAATAAATCGTGATGTGTTCTACCGGGAATCCGCTGCCGTGTTCGTGTTGGGATGGGCGTCACGATCGAATCCTTCTATAATGTTAAAACGACGTTGGAAATTCTACCTCGTAGACCTAATTAGGCAGCTGTATGTAAATGTTTTAAAAATTGCTGGCGACCCATGGGACCTGCTAGGTAGTAGAACGAACAGAAACTGTTATG
The DNA here is from genome assembly GCA_013339765.2 of Haemaphysalis longicornis. Classification (NCBI taxonomy): domain Eukaryota; kingdom Metazoa; phylum Arthropoda; class Arachnida; order Ixodida; family Ixodidae; genus Haemaphysalis; species Haemaphysalis longicornis. The sequence goes on along the minus strand of CM023458.1, from coordinate 110,498,770 downwards.
ACAGCCTTGAGCAACAGATGCCGAGAGAGCAAAGGAAGCATCTTTACAATAACGTAGGCCTAGCAAAAGTTACGCCTTTGAACCAAAGCAGCTATCATAATCAATATACACAGATTTTGACTTGAACTAAAAGGTCCCTCAATAAGCAGTGATGAAATGTCAGTTCATGCTGAGTAATCACCAATGCAAGATGCAGTACCGAGCCGCTGTCACGTCACTTTGGATTCAAAAGAATACCTCGCCTTCGGTATCTACACTCCTGTGCGTGCGAATTTTTGCAATTTTTTGAAGTCTTCTGGTATAGAGGAGCTTCCCACCAGATTTGCGTTTCAAGTTAATAACTACACGTACGCAAACGGCCACAGACGTCGGACGTAGTCAATTTAAAATAACGAGGAGTTTCACCAAAATTCTCACTTTGCGGGCATGCCACATCTACACAGTTTTCCGGTATTTGTTTCCGCCTTTTCAGAATTCGGCGCCGCAAGCTTGTGAAATATCTTTTCTCACTCACCCCGGCCTTCCGTGTGTAGAAGAACGTGCCTTTCGAATGACACCTCTTTTGAGTTTACGATGTGGCACTCCTTCAGCTCTGGGAACCGGCACTTTAGGAACTGGTGCTCCTCCGAAGTACCTAAAAGAATTGCCAAGGAGGGAAATAGTGAGTTTGCAGGACTAAACTGGTTTCGGGAACATGTTTTGCTCCTGTCAGATTAGTGTCACGAACAAGGTGCCTACCTTTGGAAGGCAGATAAAAAGTCTAGGTTCTAGCACAAAGCCCTATCACTTACACTTCTAAAAGCACCTGCTATTTTTTAGGATTGGGCCCACTAAGGACAGTAACAGTATCACAAAAAAATACTGACTGCATAGATAAAACTAGGCTTCGAGGGGGGTAAAAAATACCCTCTCAGGTGTTGCGTTGTTCGTATTTTTTATAACAATACAAAATATATTAACCCTTTTTTGCAGAGGATTTACGTGTGCCGTAATACAAAGGCAAGCCGACTACAGTAAGACATGCAAAACCGGGCATTGTTAACGGAGTGCTGAAATTTATTTCCTGCATTGTTTTTCAATCATCGATCGTTGCCACTCACCAACAGTTGTGAACACGGTGCACCCCATGGACAATGCGATGGAAATGGCGGCCTGGCCAACATCGCAGGTGCCTCCATGAACAAGAATGGACTCTCTAGGGCGCATGGTGCCCCGATCAAGCAAAGCAAAGTAGGCCGTAGAGTAGGCAACTGGAACACTGGATGCCTCCTGAAGACTCCAGGCCGTAGGAACTTCCCAGAGAAAGTCCACGTCAGGGCCGCCACTGCAGTTGACCATGGCCTCTGATGCCACCAGGCCCATGACTCGGCGTCCCGATGGGTCACGGCCCGAGAACTCCATCCCAAGAAGGCAGTCTGAAGTGGCCATGTTTCCTGAAGGAAAGCACAGTTGGAATTCTTGTTATAACAATAATCGCTCTTAAGCCACCTAAACAGAAACATTTTGGTCTGTTTGTGCTCGATTCGACCGTCCGGCCAAAAAAGAAGGTGAAAGAGCGCCACTCGACGTATATATAGGAGCGACCACTGGTTGGTGATTGGTGATTGGTTTTAGGCAGAACTGTTGGTTTTGGTGCTTTCTGTGGCTGGCATAACTGTGCGCTAAACTTCTGCGAGCAACTTCCAACGTAAACAGCATTGCTGTACTAAGAGAAATATTCAGTCTCTGTCTTAGAAGTGCATATTTTACACATTCAAATGCAGCAAAACACTCTGGTGTAAGCTTCATCGTCCCGCAGATAGAGGTAAGGTCAATCAGTTGTGAAAATCTACCTAAACAAACGCCACGTCGAACTTTGATTAGATGTTGTTAACTTTACAACCTTGCCCTAAAATTTTACAAGTCTTACGGCGCAGGGCAGATACAGTGAAGCCCAAATTTCCGCGATTTGTTTCACCTCCTGCTTACACTACTTTTAATTTCGTAATCGAGTGATTCATCAAAGGGTGTTTCAACTGCTTAGGAGTTTTTCTTGTCTTGGTTTGATGGGAGAGAACCTCGTGTGCTGGAATATAGCAAGCCTTGCTAGTGTAATTGCACCCTGGCAAAAAAAGGAACGAACGAATGGGCTGCTACCTTACACTGACCATTATTTTTGTTAAAAGAAATGAGCAATCGCAAGAAGGGCGTCTTCACAAGCCGTATATGTTTCAACTCACCGGGCAAAGGGTCCTGCTGGGGTATGCTGGTTTCAATCATATCTCGAAGATTGAGTGCGGCGTAGTACACACTGCACAGCACTCGCTCGTCGCTCTGTGCCGTAGATGGGAATTTGTACGGTAGCGACGACTCGTACCACTGTACACTTGCAAGGTCACCGGGAGTCATTTTCGCGTACGCGAACTGCGTGTTCTTCGGTGCACCATCTGTAATGTCCGGTATATACAACTTAATCCGGAAGCTTATGTATTACTGAACTAGTATCGTGAAGATTGCCTGTACAGTTTTTTTCAATGCTCCAAGCATGGTGTAATGTTGACGTGGAAAAAGAGTCGCGCCGCAGACTTCTGAAGCCTGAGCAAGGCGCACCTACCTGACCGGGCCAGAAGTTCGGCGCGGCGAGAGGAACTAGTTGGTCGCAAATTTGTGAAGATCCATTAGTGAATGCTTGAATTAACTTCATTTCCAAAAGTTAAGCCGTTCTACGGATTGCCTAATAATTACACAACATACGCTCTCACATAAGAATTTGTTTTGACGAAACTTTTCGTAATGCGTAAATGTTGAACCACCTTGTGGTGTTTATGATTAAACACCAGCCTTATGTTAGAAAATACGCAAAGTGTTGTTACAAAGTAGTATGTTTAGAATTTCTTAGATAAAGTCAGAACAAAACCGGCAGTGTCGCTGAGGGTTAACATCCTATATGAGGAGTGCTAAAAATGAGCCGAATTTTTTCCCCGCATATACTTAACATTGCATGTACTAATATAAGGAAAAACATGGCACCCGGGATGTTGGATTAACTGGTAATACAGAACGGCTAATAGATTGATGCCGATACCCTCAATACTGTTATGTAGTTCTTCGTGTGAAACACAACGTCACTGATGTCAAGACTGAATAAAGTTTGCCCCCATTTGTACGAGCCACCAGCACTGCGATTTTTTAGCGGGTTGGGGACTAGAATGAAAATGTCTTTGTTCCGAAGGGCATTGCAAATTTTAACAATATTCTCGGAGGCAGCGTAAAAAAAAGAACTTAGTGAAGAAATTAACCGCAACAAAACTAATTGTGCACAAGAAGTGAACACGCATTGTAAACATTATTTTAAAACACAACCGAGACCGTAGCACGAGAAACGGAACGTTAACACAAAATTAACTTTGACGAAAGCCTATTCGCCTTAAACGCACCAAAAATCCTCGCAATCACTCCCTTTTATTTAAAGGCAAGGAACGCGCCTGGGTTAACAATGTGTGGTTTGAGGACAGACTCTCTTGCCACAGCACGCGGGACAAAATATACAAGGAGTGCCAGGGGCATCAATTAGTTCAGCGGGGACCTCTGCTGGCACGTATGATTAAAAGCACCAAAGGTAGGGTTGCAAATGAAAAAAAGTGAAACGTTGTGTTCCCTATTCGACAAAAGCGCCAAGCACCAGGAATTCCTGTCTTCCAGTCAAAATACGGTTGCTGGTGTCTACACACTTAAACTTTTGCTGAAGTTGTTCTAGTGCTTTGTTCGCTCCTTGTCAGAAAAATTTCCGCATGTACCGAAGGACAACTATGCAGCTCTCTAAAGTAGCAATTTTTGCAAACACTACGGGAGCTTATGAATGTTGTCCGAGAAAGTTTTTGGCAACAAAGTAGTGTTAGGCACTTGTAAGCACAATATTTCTCATTGCTTCAATAAAAGATAGCCACATCCTACCCGCTGAGCGTACAAAAAATTGGTTCTCAGTGTTGTTTTTATGCCCCCGAAACCGTGTGGATACGCTACGTTATCTTCACGCAATTTGTCGTGTCTGGTACGCCTCTGTGAGATTTTCAAATGGAAGTATTATTCACTAGGTCTTTTACCAGGTAAGAGTGGCATTTCGGTAGAAGGTTACCTTAAGCTTGGCAAAATTTTTTATGCATTATCTAACAGCGTAGAAATTATAGGTATTTGAAATCAAGGGAGAGGCGGTGCAAGCAATTCTTTATAAAAATGTTAAATGGCTATTCTTCATTCCTCTTTTGCCCATACCTGCAAGATTCTTTCACTTATACAAACGCTCGATATGGTTTAGGCAACCACATGCCTGGCGTTTCTTCTTAAACAGAGAAAACTAATCGCATAATGGATTGTGAGGACGGTCGAATAGCCTTACGGGACTGCGTTGTGATGTGCCTATAGGATCCCCACTGTCCATCACAGTACACGTTCATGACGAGATCTTTTTCCAAGATGTCTATGTATTCCGGGTTGCTTGGGCTGAAGTTCGAAACTTTGTCGGATGCGCAGTGGCTTGCATCCAACACGCACCTGGAAGCAACAGAATCACTGAAGGACGAAGATGAGGGGATGCCGCGTTTTACGACGAAACGCCCGGTAGAGTATCTGGGAAAAGTTACTAGCAGAACTGCCTGCAAGGGCGGCACAGAAAAAAATGAGCGACAAGGCGAGCGCACTCTAGTCACCGTTCGCCCTGTCGGGCTTTTTTTTACTGTCCCGTCAGTGTGTGCAGTTATGGGCTTCAATGTGTAAAACCACCAATCCCAACAACACGCTTTGCCGACCTGGGCAAATGTTTACACTATTTTTGCAACTGAAAGTACAGTTTCCAAACGCATCCCGGCCGCAAAAGCATTGCTTGAGGTGGTTAGCAGCGCCTGCACAAACAGGGATAGTAAAAGGGTTGAAATTTGGGCGAGTTGGTAATGATGTACCTCAAAAAACCAATCTGCGCGCAAATTAACGAGGACATGAACACCGGAACACAGCACAAGCCCAGACTCGCAACTAGTTTATTATTACACACATCAAAGCCTTAAGTGCCCAAGCGCCCAATCGACACGCCCCACATCCGTCACAGTTCTCGGCGCACTTATCCGCACGTGCAAAAAAAAAACCCTGACATGCGGGACAGCCGCCGAGAACTGTGACGCATGTAAGGCATGTCGAATGGGCGCTTGGGCACTTAAGGCTTTGATGTGTGTAATAATAAACTAGTTGCGAGTCTGCGCTTGTGCTGTGTTCCTGTGTTCTTGTCCCCGTAATTTGCGCGCAGTTTTTTTTGAAACAGGAATAGAATGTTCACGAACTTGTACGGTCACTACCCCAACCCATAGCCTTGTGAAGCTCTACAAAAAGTGCCGCTCGCAACCATGCCATAGTAGTTCTTTTCCAAACATACAGCCTCATACACCAAGTGTGATGTAATATGATCGAAATGGGTACTACTAAACTTCACTCTGTTAAAATACCTTCGAAGCTCCCTGCAACGGCGTGCTTCATAGCACAGGTGTAACTACTGCTCCCTACATTATTTTAATAAAGCCTTCTAGCTAAAAAATTACCTATAAAAATAAAACAAATTAAAACCGTCCCACCTCACGTGAAAGCTGTCGGAAGTGGAGAGCCGTTATTCGCCATAATGGGCTGCGGCGCCGTTATCCGCTAACTGCTACCACCCATCACGCTCTTCGCCCCGTTGTCCCACTCCTCTTTTGGTGAATTGAATGGAGGTTTGTCCAATACAATTAAAATTTTTCGCCTTCGCAGTGCTCGCGTGCCCCCTGCCTAGAACAGCGCGAGCGGGACTTGTGTTATTTTTTTGCTTTCATACCGCACGTTCCGGCGCCTTACTGCGCAGTTTGGAACGCGTCGTTTTTTGGAGTTATTTTTTCGCTTACTCTAGTAAAAACCAACCCAACGGTCATTTTTAACTAAATGGCTGCCCGTTATATACACAGGTTCTGCATCAAATGTACCTGCAGTTTTCTTTGCGCTAAACAACGGGGAGATGTATGACAAGTGCCAGTGCTTCAGGAGTTTCGAACGGTTATGACTATATAAACCGCTCAGTTTTCGAAGCCTGCGTAGGACGCCGTTAGAGTACGCCGTGGGGCTCTAGTTGGGTCCGTTATGTCGCTGCGCTTACTGAATCCGGTAGGCCCGCTCGACAGTGAAGCGTTACAGCGAGCCAGCAATCGACGACAAGGCGAGCCCGTAACACTGCCCGAACACTAAAAAAAAATGTGGCTTCATGGTACCAGCGTGCTTTCCAGTCTGTGATGGCAAAAAACATTCCGCTCGCAAAATACCTTTCTCCCAATGCACTCTTGTAAATACACTGAAAATAATGGGGGCTTTGTTTGCCTGCCCCATGACAGGTCACTGCATGGTAGGATGACTGAATAGCCTGTAACCACCATCAATAAACAGTACTGGAACAGATACAGTGTGCTCTCTAGAGTTTGCGTATTCCCCTCCCCCAAGGTTAATTTAAGCCGTGTGGCTATATAAGATATTGAATCTCGCAAGGACACTCATTATTATCCCCCATCTTCAGCTGAACGTTATTGATTTGCTGCAGATCACTGATCGATGACGTGTTGGAATGTTTAGTGCTACGACACAGAAAGAGCTGCGAAATTCCAACACCAAAAACAGCATATTTCATTTGAGGTGCAGACGTATTTGCAAGAAAGCGTATTGCAATATACCAAGTTAAAAAACAATTAGGAGGCGTGAGCATCATCACCCACAGACATGCTGCTGGCACCTTTAACTAGTGAAGCTTCTCCGCGCCCATAAAGAGCAGGTGAAAGAGGACGAAGGCTTGTGTTACAGTGACTGGGGAGAAATTTAGCCAATCACGGGAATCTATACTTTGTGAAGCGTAAAGGCGGCCAGAATGCCGGCGGGCTATGGGAAAAACAATGAAGAGTTGGGAGGTTTTGCAGCCGATCTGTGTCATTTCTACTTCCCCTGTGATCATCATCATGAAATGGTTTAGGTCCACCACAGGACGAATCCTATAACATTGACCTCCAACACCCCTATTCTGCGCTGCCCTACTACATTCTTTGCCTTTAAATATTCCTATTTTGTTCCTCCATCGAATAGAATTCCGTCCCCTTCTTCCACACCGGATCCTAGGTAACCCCTTTGATACCAGAGTGGTTGAACGTTTGTCATTTCACCTAGCTACATGGCGGGACCAAGTAGAATTTTTTTAAGTCTGTTCTTTGATTGTGTTCCCATGGCTTTCCAGTGTCCATTAAATTTTCAGCAGTTGTTGGAAACATTGGTAGCTTTATTTTTGACATAAAGTAGAAGTAGACTTTGATCTTACCAAAGCAAAAAAAAAGGTTTTCTTTCTTATTCTCGAAATTGCGCTACCAAATAAGATTAGCGGAAATATTCGGTCCCAAGAAAGAAAAAAAAGGCGTCCAAGGGCATATATAAAATTTCCAAAAAAGCTCTGGATTATGTTGGCGAAGCATTTTTACCTAAGAGCGGGCACACTACCATCTGTGGTTTTTTAAGGCTAGATTTGAATTCTCTGAACAAATAAAATGAAGGCATAATAGGTTCAATAAAAGCCTACCTGATGTGCCTCCCGACACTCTCCTCGCAAAGGCATTTTGCGAGACCGATGATGCCACTGATCCCGGGGCCTTCCGCGAGAAGCCATAGATTTTTGCCGGGTAGTGCACGTTGGCATTTCAGGGAGCTTTCCTTGAGTGCGTCGACCCAGTCAAGATCAGAGCGTTTCACCGTGACCATTTCTTGATTGGCTGGTTCCACTGGGGAATTGCAATTTCGGAACAGCAGAAGGGATGACCAAGTGTTCGACTTATGCGCGACCAGTCGAAATCCGTTCTTTTCGAACTCCGCCTTTACATCTTCACACGTGAAAATTTTGAAGGGCGTTTCGCTAGCTGTTTTGAGGAACAGTTCGGCAGGAGTCAGCTCCGTGCGCATGGCGACCAGTACAAACGCGTTTGTCCTGCAGTATGATGACAGTTTCTTTGGCAAAGAGTTGAACTCTGTGAAGTCACCGGTGTGTATTCTTGCTACGACCAAATCTGCTTCGGCGAGTTCACCTGCCGTGGAAAAGACTGCGCTAGAGTTCACTATCTTCATGCCTTCGCAAAGTTCCTCCGTGACTAGGCAGTCTGGAAACGTGTGGGCTATAGTATACTCTGTCTTCCGTCCTTTGCTGAAAATGGACAACGCCGAAAACACCCACGGTGCCAGCAACAAGCCGTCTTTCTCAAATGCAAGCTCCAAAATACTTATTTTGTTGGCGAACGTGTTTTCATTCACAATGTCCATCAGGTTCCTTAAAGGGTCTTCGCCGAAAAGGGCTGTGTTCAGCAAGTCAGCTTCGAGACCTTTTTTGTGATATGCTTGAGCTGACTGAATGCAGCTTGCCAGCGAAGATGGTGAGTCGCTCGGTGAATTGAGAACAGTGATCAGAGTTCGCAGGAGGCCATGATTCTCAGCGAGTTGCTCGGAGATGCAGTGCAGAGGTTTATCGGAAATGTCATAGAGCTCAGTAAGTTGATTACGTGGATGCGTGCCGTTCGGATAGCAGCGGCTAAGAATGCCCTGTGTGATGTCAGAGCACATTTGAACGTACGGTTCCACGCAGGCCTGCCGTTGTAACTTGTCTGCATTACTGTCGAGGTAAGGAACGAAGCGATACTCTTCTAAGAGTGGCTTCTGTGGGTCACTCCAACGTGGAGCGGGGCTGTATTGGACACTCCGCATGACGACTCCGCCGGCTGTGCATGTTTGGAGGCAGCGTTCGTACACCACGTCTACGCCTGTGTGGACAGAAAATGGAGAAGGAATAACAAGTACTGAGTACCTATTCCCACGTGCGCCGCCGTTTTTTGCCACAGCTCATAGATACAGGCCCACTTTTTATTGCAATGGCTAAACCAACGCTCTAATCACTTGTCCATAATGGGTATGGACAAATTTTTGAGAAAATATTTTCCAGGAAAAAATTCTTTAGGTAAAAAAGTCTATCTTTTCTTGATTTAGAGCATCTACCCGCGTGAGAAGTTCCGTATATACGGAATTATGAGAATACGGAATTTATGCGGATTATTAGGCAGCCACGCGTACAAATGCAGATAATATTTCCAAAAAGGAACGAATCAAATGATTTGTTCGAATAAAAATGTCTCACATTGTTTTATTGTTTCTGTCTTAATTAAAGCGCGAAATACGGCCCTACATATTTTCATTATGTTTTCTGTATAATACTACTTATATGCATAACCCATTCGGAACATGCTTTGGCGTTTGTGGTGATCGTACAGAGATAAAACGCAGTCAACAATTTGATCGCCATATGCACTTTATTATTATGTCTTGCGGACATGTCGTTTGCTGAGATATGGACTCGAGCGGTGCAAGACAGGAGCGGTTGGAAGTTAATGGGAGAGGCCTTTGCCCGGTGGTGGTCCTGAGTAGGCTATTTATGCTAAGGATGATGATCTTTGTTCCTATTCCGGATGTGTATCAGCAAAAGTGAAAGTTTTGTATTCCCATAATTCTGTATTTAAGGAACACTTCGGTAGGGTATTGACACAACAATGTTATTCTTTGTATTTTTACCTCGTGCAAAGCTGCGCAATATACTTTTGCACCTAACCAACACACAGACAACATTGTTTTATGAGGGCCAGCGGTGCAAACTTCCAGGCAGCCACATCGGTACGGTAGCTCCAACATGTGAACCAGACGTTAGCTTAACACATACAGCTGTTTCCTGTTTTTAAAAAGCTTCAAGGTTTAGTTTTCTACCCCATACTAAACACTCCTTCAAAAGTGTGAAACAAAACTGTGGATCACTGACCAGCGTGTCCTACGTTGGCGGTGACACCTGCTTGGGCCTGTGGGTCTATGCAGCAGAATTCGATCTTGGTTGGCAGCGTCGATGTGCGGAGATGGTTGGTTAGGGAAACGAACTGGAGCATGGAGTCGAGAAATGTCACCCAGTTGTCCTCCCACTTGAGCTTGCCATGTTGAACTAGAAAACGTTTATACAATGATCCCGATTAGTCACGTAGCAACTTTCGGGGAACATATATGGTGACCACCGACGCTAGAGAAGAAGAAGGTCGTTACATCAAAAATAGGCGCCCTACAAGATCGCCCTGATATCTGGCTCAAGTAGCCGTTCAAAAGAGCTCAGATATCTGCTCTTCATAACTACAGCTTACACAAGTTCTCGCAAAAATAATCGACGCGTTTAAAAAATTTCTCTATGAAAACTGCTGAATTGATGGCGTCCAGACGTTGTCGAAGAGCACACGTTTTAGCCTATTCTTGGTAAACAAATAAACGAAATGCGTTCGTCTTTGAAATAGAAAAAAACTGTCTTCCACATTGCTTTGCATAGGCGTTTTGCATTTAGCACGTATAAACATACCGAAAACATAACCCTCAGATTTTTCCCGTACATCATGCACAGATTTTCTAGTATCAAAGAAGAGCCAAAAATTGCTGTCCGTGGTGTTGTCTCCAAAATATAAAGCAGAAATTGCCACCTTTGTAAGACCTGGCTCTTCAAGGGATACCTGTTTCATAACTACAATTGCTGAAGTGGATGAAGTCATTGTAAGAACATAAACTGAATATTCTATCCGCTTTAATGCTTTGGTACAGTATTTGGTGCCAATGGTTTGCGAGTGTAGACGTATTTTGAGGTCGCATGGGCCGTTTAGAAGAAAAACAAACTGAAACATACACTTCAAACACAAGGTGGTGGCTGCGCTGGTTTACACCATGACACTGTAAAATTAACTTTTTATATGTAAAATAAATATAGCGTTATCAAAGTTTCTTTTTGACAGTTGTCAGGAAAAGCATGTTTTAATATTTCCAGTGGCCACGCAATTGGTAACGTTTGAATAGATGTGCACGGGCGAGCTACGCAAAAAATACTTACTCTGAATGTCACTTTTTAAAATGCCTCGAAACACCCCCTTGTGTTCGGAGCCCCGCAGTCTTAGTTCCTTGTAGATGTCCTCGGCGCCCAGCTCGTATTGTATTGCACCTTCATTGTCGAAAGCAGGCCCCACGCTAAGCAGCTTCGATTCTTCCTCCGCACTGCGAATGTGGCCACTGGCTGCAACTACGTCATCTTTTTTCACTTGAAACAGTCCTGACTCGCGCATGACGTTCACCTGCAAGCGGACGCTCCCTGTGGGAAAAAACACGTTTTATGTTTGTTTCCCGCACAGAATATTGGCTGCATGGCTGTCGCAGCATCAGAGATATGACGCTCTTCTGCATTGTAATGTCGGCGCCTTATCGACAACCAGTGTACTTGACGCTTTTCTGTTTTATGTTTGACTCGGTGTAAACATATAAATTGATCTGTTTTTGTTTTCGGTTACACACCGGTTGTGTGTTGAGAAGGCCTTCTCATCATGCTTCAAGAACCAAGCACAAATTTCGTACAAAAAGCACAACCTCTGTTCCGCAGTGGGCCTGCGATGTCATTTGCTCCGCAAAAACACGAGAGAAGAGACGCATACGCCGCCACTCAAAGAACCCCTTATTGGCCGCCACTAAAGGCGTGTATTTTAGGCAGGAGACATTATATTTATTTATTTATTTATCTATTGATTGATTTATTTATTATTATTATTTAGTTACTATTTATATTTATTTATTATTAACATACTGCAGGCCATGATGGCCCAAGAAGGAGGGGCATATTGTGGTAACAATATAAACCAAACGTTAATACAAACAGTAAACAAGCAAAAAACAGAAACAAGAACTGGAGTATAAAACAGCTGAACGCTAGGAAGCAACTACAAAGGCACAACTAAACATTTGCTTTTAATGAACCAAGAGAGTTTAGACAATTTTCGGGTGCGTTGTTCCAATCATTAATTGTGCGGGGAAAAAAAGAAAATTTAAACAGATTGGTAGAAGCGAACATTGGGGTTAAGGACAGAGAATGGGAATGACGAGTACGGCGAGTGGCAAGGGGTTTCAAGAAAGAACTACAATCCAAAGCACGTTTGCGGTGATAAAGTGAATACAATAATTTAAGGCAGAGAAACTGTCTTCTGGACTGCAAGGTTGGAATTCCGTTGTTACGCATGAGCTCAGAAACCGAATCTGTGCGATGAAATTTTGAATAAACAAACCGAATAGCTCACCTTTGGATCTTAATAATAAGTCAATATTCTTTGATGTATGAGGGTCTCAAACAGCGCAAGCATACTCGAGTTTAGGTCTAATTAGCGTTGTGTATGCAAGAAGTTTAACATTAGTTGGAGCGTCTCGAAGCTTATGCCGAAGTAAACATAATTTACTAAAGTAAGAGGAAGAAACGTTATAACATGCGAGTTCAAGCTTAAATTATTTGTTAAAGTTATGCCCAAACATTTATATTCCTGAACTTCAGTAGTTCAGTTGAAAGTGAGGTAAAATTCGGTAGGGGCCAGTGGTGAAGCTATCACCAGTCATACAAAAGCAGGTCGAACAAATGGTACTCTTAGCGGCATTCATCATTTTTCTTCAACATCATTCACGTAACAAGCCAACCAAGCTTTACTGAGTAGAATACGTTGACTTTTAGTGCTTGTTTGCCATTTCAATTTGTCATACCGCGCCCATATACGTAACCCGAAATAACTATCTCGATTTGGTAAATGCAAGCTATAATCTCCCCGACAGCCTCATTTCTGCCGGAAACTTCAGTAAAATTACAATCTAGTGGCACTTTATGCACTTGCCGAGGCCTGCATGAGAATCTAAGGCAGTATATGAGGAACACATATACACATATAGTGATATGATGCATAGCATCACATGAGAGTTGTACAAACACGAGCACGGTTGTAGTAGTCTCTCCAAAAGTCATCAGGCTGAGGCTTTTCTTAGTAGTCCTTAAGGCACACACTGATTATCACTCCTCTAGATACACTTCGCATGCACACCCTGTATTGCAGAATTATTGTTGCTTCCGTCCTTTTCATTATTACTTGGGGGCGGGCGGGTGTGTGCGTGCGTGTGTATGTGTGTTTCTGACACTAAATCTTCGAGGCATAAATATTAGGTGGGGCGCGGTAACAGTGGTACGTATCTTTTGGTGTGAAAGAAACAGAAATAAAATAGACAGAAAATTGTAACAAAGGAAAGTAAAAACGCAAACGTCAATTGGAAATACATTTAACAGAGAACTGTAAAACCAGCCAAATGTCATGTAGTTTTGGCGTTCACCAAGTGCTACTCTAGATGCTGCGCCAAGGAAAAGGATTCCGACGCTATTTCAAGCATTTGGCACTCACTAAACTACGGACACCGAAGGCCATGTACATGGCCACGGAAAGTAATTATGGAAATGCGGTGATTTAGCTTCAGTCGTGTTTGGAATAACTCGCTTGCTTCGTCGAGCGGGCCAACAGTGCAGCATGTGTTAATACGCATTGTAATGCCCCTTTAATGGCCTTTCGTAGGCGCTCTACGCCCTAATGCCGAATATACCGGACAAAGAAAGGACGTAACATCTTTTATTGCGAGATGCAATATCCGCTTTCGGTTCGGAACTGTCGAGAGATGCATTCCGCGTGCATGGATAGACTGCTTATGCCAGGTTGCCATCGAATCATTAATCATTCACTCACCACTCTTCGGTAACACGATGTCTCGGTGAATGGTTATATCCTCGAAGATGACTGGCACTTGGTCAAATGGCTTCGCACAATGTGAGGCCAAGCTTTTCCAAGCTAGCACCATGTAAGCGGCAGCCGGAAAAACCACCTGATCGTTCAATGTGCGCTCCGCAAGGTAGGCGTCTCCCTCATTCTCCGCCAAGTCCACCTCTACTACCTCCTCGGACACCTGTTGATGAGTCACAGCTTTACACAGTGTACCGTGCTTTGTTAATGTCGTTACATCTTTTAATACCTACAAAAAGTACATGCCTTTTGTAGCGCTTGTTGGGCACTCGGGTAATGATATATTTATGCTGTATCAGCCAGCGAGGATGAAGAACAGAATGCTAGTACATAGCCTGCAAAAATCTATGTAAACATGTGCTAAATCGTAGCCAATACAACTTGACGCTTGGAACACTCAGACTCTTAGGTGCCGGCAGTAAAAAAAGATGGACGAAGTTCTTGCGTTCATGGACTGCGCGATCCCTGCCATGGTGTAAATACATTTTGTAAATCAACTTCGCTTCGTGCATTCCTCACCGTAACAATAATATTGGACGTACATACAGCGCATTTGTTAACTGTTAAGTCTCTACCGGCAGCTTGCTGAGAAGAAAATCTTGGGAGATCATCTCACCTCATCAGTGTTGACAAATTCCTTCCATCCGACAACCTTCCAGCTCTGCGAATGGTCCCAGCTGACGTAATGCGCGATGCTTGGCGTCCCTCTAGGAACAGGCCATGCCACAGGTGGGTAAAGTGGACTCAGATCGAGCTGTACTCCAAGTACGTGCAGCTGGCCAAGGGTGCTTAAGAAGACTGCGGTGTCGCAGTCGCGTTTCATAAGACCAAGGCACGTGGCCTCAGGGCCTAGAACTCCCCGCATAATTACCTGGAAGCAACCAAGGAACAGTACGAGCAGTGACTGTTGAGTCACAAAATGTGGGCTCGTGGATACAGCTAAAATATGTTGACATTTCAGATGAAAAGCGTTGGATGTTTAGTAGCAAAGCAATTGCAATGAACTTCACTGGTGGAATGGAAGATGACAAATACACTGAAACATCTTGAGCACTGCGGGTAAACAGCGAACCTATTTTAATTGACACTCCCAGTTTTCTTTCAGCCGCAATTTCTCGTTTTGCTTCCTGAATTACTAGTTTGCCCGAGTATCGCAATGAACTATTTGTTCTCATTTACCTGCAGTAAAGAGTGGGGCGCGATCTCTATCACAATGGCGTCTTTGGGGACGTGCTGGAGAGCCTCGTATAAAAGCACTGGCGAAAGGAAGTTGTTGACGAAGTAATCCGCAGAGCAGTGCTGAGCGATAGGCTCTTTCCAGGCCCCCTCTGGCACGGACGTGCTGACCCAGTGAGAACTCCGTAACTTCGGCTCTGGAATCACCTTCAAAACAAGGGAGAGAAAAGAATAAAGTTTTATTTATAAAAAACTAAAGAATGCCGGACGTTTCATCCCACATGTAGCTAGCAAAAGAAGAAGGCCAAGCAAACATTTTTCAGAACTAAAACTGCAGTTAAATTTGTTGCTCTTTCTGGTACAGATGCGAAGTCTGGAATTACGTTTGTCTAATTTGCATTAAAAACTAAACAAGACCGCTCCGTTGGTTAAACGTCTTACCATGGCACTTCGTTTCAATGTGCTGACAGAAAATAGTGTAGTAAAGGCAGTCGGTATGGCGGCAAAGGCTGGTGCATGGTTCCTCTCAATGCGAAATGAACTATCAAGATACACATTCCGATGTTCTTTGACTTATTCTGCAACGTCTCATTAGGGCGTTACAGAAACCCCAGTGGAAAGATTGCATGTTAAGTTTAACTTTTTCCTACATAATGCCTGTCAGAGAGAATTGTTCTCCAATTTCACACTGCGATGACATGGTTGGCAGACAAAACTGGCATGATCGCCAATGGCTGACAAAAATTGTGACCCATAACTGTACCCTTTTCCAGGGCCTCTTGGAGTCCAGGTCCAAGGCTGTGTATGTGAGGGCAGTGGAAAGCCACGTTCAAGCTGTTCACTCCAGAGACGAATAATATTCTCCGCCTTGAGCTCGTCTAGGAACCTTGCAACCGGGTCAGCGAGGCCGGACACAGTAACACAGTCTTCGGCGTTGTGACAGGCAGGAAAGACTTCGTTATTGCATCGGGATTCAGCCTCTTCCCAGGTAAGCCCTGTGAAAATTGGCTCGAGTTGCATTATCACAGGGTTAGTGCAAAATACCATGACAGGACGGGTACTCATATTTGAGATAACCATTAGAAGAGTTAGTTAGCGTACATGAAGAAGCATGTGAGAACTTCGATGTCGTTGTCCCGCAGCAGATTAAGGTTTATGTATAGCCTGTAGCACTGCGTCACTGATAGCTGGGTACATTGTCGGCGCATCAAACCCCTATTTTGTAGCGTGAGCTACACTGGCTGAGGTTGAACAGTTTCGCGTGGCTCCTGGAGAGCTGTGCTGCCCATGCGCGAGGAGTAGTGACGTCACACGGCGAACAGAACGTTGCTCGTGGCCCGGCGTCTCTCGCACACCCCACCTGCCCAGCGTCTTCGCTTACGTCCGTTCCGCACGTGGTGGCCCGGTCGACCTTGGTGATCATGCGAGGGGTGGCCGGGTGTAGAACCGATGGCTCGTGCGTCGCAGCAACACCAGCGTGCGCATGTGGAAGCAGCTTAGCTCTGGGGTGATTGGTGACGCTGCGCCAGAGCCGCGTCACATAATGCGTATACCGTGAGTGTGTTATTGGAGCAGCAGTAAGCATGATAACCAAGCTAATCCTAGACAAACAGGAAAGCTTAAAATAGGCAGCTTAACCTTAGCTTACGCTACGTATATCCTGGCATCGCCGAGCTAAGCCACTCCTAATTTTTCCAGATTTTAGCTGTTAATAAGTAAAACACGTGAGGCCAGTAACTCGAGCCATGGGCGTAACGATTGACCTTTGCCTTCCCGCGCTTGGTGAAAACGGGTATTGCACTTAAGCCCACAGCATTGCTTGGTAACTCAGGCGGTTATCACCACCCGAATGCGCGTCGATTTTGATAAACGTAAACTTTTAAACGTTGTCTTGTCTTCAGGCTCAAGCGCACGTAAACAAATATGTAGATATTAATTATGACACGTGGGATTCCCCGTGTCGTGCAATCAGGACAGATGGTGAGTAATAACAAATACAGCCTTTTAAAGGAACCCTGCAACACTCCCGGTTAAACACTTTCACGCTTTCTTTCGCGTCTGGAAGCATTGTCAAAGCTATGGTTGTCAAACAGCTCAGAGCGAAGACTGCGTGATTTGCTCGCCGCAGCAGAACTATGCCACCTTTCGTTTCTTCTTTGCTTTGTCGCTTTTGTCTAAAAGTTATGTCGAATGGGTGAATTGCTACAAAAGAAATAAAGCGGCCAATCGTCTCTACATTGTCGTAACTGACGCAATTCGAGAGCTCAAAGAACGCCAAGACTCGGGAAAGAGAGAACAATCTTTTGAACAGATTTCTAAGTCTTTTGATGGGCATAGAGCAGTACTGTTTGGCTGAAGTACTTCGTGACTCCCTAATCTAAGTACTGAATGTATTTTTCTGACTGGCTGTTCTTAAATCCTTTAGGATTTAGAAAATAAGTTGAACGGAGTGTTGCAGTGTCCCTTTAACAAGCCTTAGTTGTATTTCTGTAGCTATTTCTGCCTTATAGTGGGCTTTAGGCATACAGCACGTTAAACGGAGTCTGAATAAAATAGCCGCACACAAATACTTCGCGCTAAGGAAAGCTGCGAGCCATCGCTCAGTGTCAGGTGTACATAACATGAGATCCAGGGCCGTGCCGCGCTCTAAAGCTAGCGAATTCTCGGACGAGTACCGGCGCTCGGCTACATGCAATGAAACCTCAAGCATCATGCCGAACTAACATCTTAAAGTGATAAGCACTTAAGAGAGACCAGCACATAGCACTGATAAAAGTGGCTACCACATCACACGAGCTAAGGCGAAGCGAACCGATAACGCTGAACCGAACAGATAACGTAGCACTCATCACTGCAAGAAAGTATTTACTTTGCCTATCATTCAAACCGAATGTGTTTGCACTACGGTAGTCATTCAGGGTAAAATGTTTCCAACAAACTACCTGGACTACAACCACTTCCTTAGATGGCGGTAAAAAGGCTGAGTTGAATATACTCTATCAAAGATAGTGTGGCAAGCACTGCGCCAGAGCTGCATAATGGAAAGGAAATCAAAGGATCTGAAGATATGGATGCTTCCCAAGCTGTCGGGTGGCGACCGAAATTTTGTAATTTTCCACAGATGTTTCTCCTTGGAAGTAGCTCATTTTTATGCAGCGTCGCTATGTTATGCAGCCACAATTTTTACCTTTATTAACTTGTACATACGACAAGTAGAAGATAGTTTAGCCCCAATTCAGGCATGTCGTAGATACCTTTTCCAGATGGTAATTGTTATCTATATATTCACGCGCACGTTGGACTAAAATTCTGTTACAAAAGCATGCAGATACCGCTGATGCCAAAAATATTCCATGTTTGTTGGTCAGCCTGGTCTGCAGACGGAAATTGCTTCGTGTAGTGATCGCTTTTTGATAAGTCAATTAAAATCAATGAGTGTAAACATTAAAAATGTAAGAATGTAAAGAATGTAAACATTAACATTAAAATTACACATTAAAAAGAATGTAAAGAATAATATATTAGGGCAGCCTCTCACTAGTGGCACGGAAACCTCGCCAAACAGAGAACTGGCGGCCCCCACCTAGCTTATTCCTAGTTATACTTCGAGACTTGGTGCAAGATTTTAGATGCGACTGCATCTCTTTCACTCGCCTTGTCCCTCCAACGGCGTGGTTGTTGTCCGTCCACACCCCTCCCCATTCTCCTCGCCGCGCGAGCTGCGCTCTCCGCCGCTCGCCCCTCTCCTCTCCGATAGCGAACACTCTCTCGCGAGGGGCATTGGATTGGATCTGATTGGCTTGGCTTGGCTTGGCTTGGATGGAATTAGATTGGGATTTGATTGGATTAAAGTGGATTGTTGTTGGATTGTGTTGCGTCCATAGCCGCGGCAGGGGTTCACGCCAAGTTTCACGCGATGGAAGAATCAACCTAACGGAAACAACAACGGAACCCCTATGCGTCGCATCTACACAGGAGTCCCGGAGGGGCGGTGGGAGAATTTTTTTGCGTGGTGTCGTCGTCCTCCCCCAAAAAAGCAATGAACACTCGATCACTAAAGTATGTGCAGTTTGATGTTTTATTACAGTACGAGTCATTGCTTTCGTCATCGTCGTCGTCCCATGGAACAACTACACTGGAAAAACCTTCGTCCATCGCGTGTTCACCCCGTACCACTCGTCGCATCAAGCACTAGACCTAGCCACCCAACGACTTCGTTCCAAAGCCGTTGTTGTACCATTTGTGTCGTGCCTCTGCCAGGTGGCGGAACGATTCAAGCCCGAGCATGGCGATGGAAAGCAGTGGTGAAGCGGAGCCGGGGCACGCAATAAAGTCATCGCTCGGGAAGATTTTCCTGCGCACGTTCGTTGGCCCCACCACCAGCTTTAACAGCATTAGTGTTACAACAAAAAAATGTGGTTGATTCCTCTGTCATGGGAATCAATAAAACGCGAAAGTGAAATGTGCAACGAAATCTTCAGCTGAGCATGATTTGGGGGTTGGCGGCTGTCTTGTGGGTGTGCTTGGCGAGCGACGTTGCTGGCGGGACACTTCGGCAAAGGTGTACTGTCGTCATTTTCGTGACGGATATGAAGTAAGTAAATTCTTGGCGTATCCCGGGATAAAACACTTTCGTGTTAAAATATAAAACCCGAAAATGAACAACCCCCAGTAAAACGTGCTCCTTAATACTAAAGGTTGCTTCCCCGCAAGAGGACCCTGTGTGCAGGCGTGCACCCTTTACAGGCCGCTTGCTTCGTCATACTGGCGTCACTTCCGCGACGGATATGACGTAAGTGAAATCTTCGTGAGTCCCGGAATAAAACTTCAGTGTTAAAAAAGCGCGCCTCCAGGTAGGTAGGGACAATTATAGCTAGATGTGTCTAGGAGAATTGGCTTGATTGTGAAAAGGGGGCGAAACAGGAGTTAACCTTACCGACGACGGCCATGGCTCCCTTGGCAACGTTTCCAAGTTCGACGCAGCGTCCCCGCCAGTACGCGCACAGCACGGCCTGCTCAGCGCTCAGAGCTCCGTCGGCGTACGCACACCCGATTTCACCCAGCGAGTGGCCCAAGAAACCATCGGGTCGAACGCCTACAGCGCTGAGCACATCAACCAGCGCGACCTGTAAAACAGTGAGAGAATGAGTAAAAGCTGGTCACAGTCTGAAGTATTTTGTCAGCACACAGGAAAATTCATCCGGGCCTTTATGGCCGTTTAAAAATAAATGGGCCCTTAAGCACGTTTTGGGCAAATTAAATGAATTATTGCAATCATTAGGCAAGGTGGTCAACGTAACCTGTGGCAAGTATAAATTCCCGTGTCCAGCGGGAACCTCACACTTTCGCTGCAAAGTTTGTCGCCCCTTTCCGTCGAATTCTTGGAATTTGTTCTTTTGAACACATGTACTTCATCGCGGTCCCACGTACGTTACAAACCATACATTCTGCTACTGGTCCTGTTTTTTAGTGTGCGGGGCTGCCATAAGGCGTATTTTTCTACCTGCGTTTACTTTATTTTTACTAATTGGTTTTTCACCTGCTCCCAAAGTGCCTGTTGTTCTCGGTGCAGGCGGGTCCTGGGAGTTCTTAGCTTTTTTTCACTTTATCGGCTGTTTTTACCTAGAAATTTTTTTAAGGCGGAAATACTTTCGAGCTTTTGTCCCTTTTAATTTATTTTTTTCCCACAGCAGGTTTTGCTCCCACTTCATAATTTTGATTTTAGGGGACACGGAATGAATAACGGATTAAAGGTGAGAGGGAGTATTCAAAGACGATCGGCGCAATAAAATATCAGGCCCGCGTAAACTTTACAGCAAAGTAATCCTTCAAAGGTCATACCTGAACGGCGGTGATCGAAACGAAAGTAGATGCCGGGGTCTGTGTGTCTAGGTCTTCGCTGGTTACCAGCCCTATCAGGTCAAGGTTGAACTGCTTGAGTACTTCGTGTCGACTTGTGGATGGAGCTGGCGAACAAGTCGAGTTGCATCATCTGCCGGGCCATGCCGTTCCACTGGCAGCCCATGCCGGTGAAGACGAACCACAGTGGCTTCCTCTTCAACGGAGCCTCTTCGGGGTTCCCCCTCAGAGCAGCCTTGCCTTCTGCAGACGTGGGTATTACGGTAAATCCTCGAAAAGGGAACTGCTTCACGTTGGGCTGTCCGACGTTGTTTAGGAGGGCGTATGTGGGGTCAGGGTGTGGTCCTTCCATTTCCAGTTTTTCGATCGCTTCCTGCGGGCATGAAATATTTTTTATAATGTAGGGATACTTCCAAAATAGTAGTATAGAAATAGGTCAACCTAATGTATTTTCGACAACAGGAAAAAACAGCGCTGCAGAAGCAAACACTGACTGTTGCATGTTGTAGTGTCCGAAAATATGCTGCAGCAACTCAATCTAATGACGTCTTCTCTGCTGTGCTCAAATGCCGTCACAGCTGATTATATGTCACGAAGCCAAAGACACGCAGTTGTCTTTGGCTTCGGAAAAAAAAGTTTATTGGAGCGAACTTGGCGCCCCAACCAACTCAAAGAATACAAGGCGGCGAAGCAGCAGTCACAAATGAACGTGTGTAGGCGAGGCCGTCGGCGAGGCGAATGCCGCGGCGTCTGCTGTGCGGAAATTTATCTTTGGGCACGAGTGTTTCTCGAACCGATGATTTACATCCAGAAACATGTAGATCAAGAAGATTATCTAGGCTAGTGACGCTAGGGCGAAAGAGTCTCCTTATCTGAATGAGGCAGCCCGTGCGGGATAAAAACAGAGAATGGAACACGCGCTTCGCATGGACACAGATAACAGAGCCAGGCGCGGCCGGGCAGTAAAACATACCATAAATAAACAAACCCATACATGGTTCGCGGCATTTTGTTGACAGCGAACAGAAAGGCAACATGACGAGATCAAGTTCAAAGTTACGATGTTGTGTGAAGACGTGATAAAAGATTACCGTACGTAAAAGGCAATATTCCCGATGAGAGTTCTAATGCTCGGTACTTATTACCGTTACAACAGTATATAGAGTATAAATTAAAATATTGGATTTCAACGTTGTTTAAGCACAAAATTATTCATGTATTGAGTGTACAAGGAATGCATAATTAGATCTCCACTAAAGCAAAAAAAAATATTCACATACTGAGTGGTGAGGTGCAAGTAAGTCGTAAGATCATGCAAGGCAAAGGAGATACTTGCCGCCAATGTATCTGCACTTCTTCCGGCTACGAGAACAAGCCTGGGAAGCTCAGGTTTCAGGCGTGGCAGGTTTTTGACTTGGGGCCCTGAGTGTGCTTGCAGGATGGTGTGAACGTTAGCACCTCCGAAACCAGATGAGTCAATTCCGACCATTGAACCTGTTAAGGGCTTGTTGTAGTCGACCACCTCAATGGTACCATCGAGCAAGGATGGAATGTTTGGGTTGGGCTCCGTGAAGTGGAGGTTGCCAGCAATGGTCCCCGTACCCATAGCGAGAATCAGCTTCGCTATAGAGCAGATTCCTGAAGGTGGAACGCAAAACGTGTCATTTACTTTGCATCGATTGAATGCAGCCCTGAATTTGATGTTAATTTTATAACCCTCCGACGTTTATAAAATTCAAAATAACTTTTATAACGCCACCCGAACGCTTTCGATTCATACTTCACATATACCCACGGCTTCGTCGATCAACTCAGTCACCACGGCACTGGTGATCACCAATGTCAAGCACATACACACACAGAAACACCAGCGGACCTCTGAGTCAGCTCAGCGACACCCACCGCCCGTCACATTCGCACTGCCTTGCGCACGCACTCACACGCACGCGCACGCATGCACAAACACAACGCGCGCACACACACCACACGCACACACGCAACAAAGCAACACGCACACGCACAGCACACACACACATACACACACAAAGAAAGAGACGCACGTACGCCCACACGCTTTCACTAGCACAGTCGAGGGTACAAAAACGAAAGCAAACACAAATTTTGTTAGTGCGCCTGAAGTGGGATCCTTGTAAAATTACGGGCAGTTATATTCTACCTATCAGGAGAAGAAAAATCGTCGAACTATTGGCCATCGTTCCGTTTTTAACTGAAGTGGACAACATACGCTGTGGTCAGAAGACAAAATGGTGATTAGATTCCCACAGAGGAGGTTCTTTAACCTGGTAATGCCCAGCGTATGGTATAATACGCTATCATTGGGTTTTTTACTCGAACCTGGTCCTTACGACTGTCAAGAAAGGCCCACTTTACCATTTCTGATATCTGCTAAACTTTTCTTAAAAACTATACTAATTCCATAACTCGCCACAACAAATCCCTCATGCAGTTTGAAAGGTGGCATCTTCCATCGTAAGCCCTCCCGGCAGGCGTGCATTTATTTTTGCTTGTATATGATACACTTTTTTTTCTGGATTGATGATACATTATATACCTATTTTTATACGTACTTTTACATAGGCCTACCTTTGTTGGGTATATGATACATTACGTGATTTTATAACCTCGGGAGAAAAAAATTTTATTCGCTTTTTTTGTTCTTTGAGTCACAAAAAATATAATGTAATGAAGTATTGGAATTTTTATCTACTGTTTTCATTGTTCCGGCCTGACGGGATTAAACAAAATGATAGAAGCTCACACTAACGCGTAAAACTTGAAGGCAGCGAAGCTTTACGCAACCTCCATGAGCATCACGACAGTTTAAGTCCACGATTGCAGCCGATTTGCTTCTTCTTCGCTGCCGCAACAACTTTCACTCAATCATTGTTGCTATCGTGTGAGCTTCTGTCATTTTTGGGAAGTAATAATCATTGGACATCACCTTTGAGGGACGTACGCTATGACGTGTCTTTCTTGATCCGAGAAACTATTGCCACGATTACGGCGAACGTTGCAGGTATTTCTTTGGACAGTCTTGGTCAATCTCCTTAAGTTGGTGTGCTTAACTTGACAAACGTGCACTGGGTACGCTGGGGGATCACCGCGAGACCCGCGGGCACGTGCGCGTGCTCGGAAATTTATTGGTATTTGTAACTGCGGACACAAAAAATAAAGATTTGCAAACAGCTTATCTGTTAAAAGGTGCCGTTAAAACAACCATCTAACATAATTTAGTTCATGCGGAATACTTCAGTTACACCCTCTTGTAGCCGCTCAGGTGAAGGAGATTACAGGTGTCCGTCACTTACCAGAAGCAGCTTCGGCGTGTCCCACGTTGCTCTTTACGGAGCCGACCATGAGCGGCGTTTCACGCGGCGACTGGCAAAAGAAGCGACAGATGGCTTCAACCTCTTCCGGGTCGCCCACTTTGGTTCCTGTCCCGTGAACCTCGACGTAGCAAACGTCCTGGGGGTCAACTTTGGCCTCGGCGTAGGCGTCGCGGAAGAGCTTCGCTCGTGCCTTTCCTGATGGGTATGTGATTCCTGCCAGATACAAGAGGTACGCGTCAACCCGGTAATGGCAATTTATTAAGGGTATCAATTCTGTGCGTGCGTTATGGGATGCAACAGAGACGCTTGCAGGGAGGCGCAATGTGAAAAGGGCAGTCCTATACGGAAGCTGAACTTCACAACGATTGCTGTTGACAGGTTGACAGCTGCGATGCGACGTATTCAAAATGACTTATGGAATGTAGGCTTATGTCCGAGAGTATGTGTCGTCTGATTACTAAAATTTAAAAGGTCGAGCTTTTTTATAAAGTCCGGATGAGCTAAAAAAAATATTAAAGCCATTCCACTCAATGTGAAAGCTGTCGTAAGTGCAGAGCAGTGATTCGCCATAATGGGCGGAAGCGCAGTTATCCGCTCACTGCTACCACTCACCGCACTTCAAGTTTCCCGCCTTCAGAGTGCTCGTGCGCCCCCTACCTGAAACTGCGCCAGCGGGGATTCTTTCTCTTTGTGCTTTTCCTATCGCACGTGCTCGCATTGCACTGCCACTTTTTTTCGCCTACTATCGTAAAAACCAACCCAACTGGCGTTCTCAACTAAAGGAACGCGGGCGCTGCCGGTTAATTACGTATATTTCGCCTCAAATGTACCTACAGTTTTCTTCGCGCTAACCAACGGGAGATGTATGACAAGCGCCAGCGGTTCACGAGTTTCGAACGCCTATGACTATATAAACCGCTTGGCCTTCGAAGCCTCTAGGGTACGCCGCGAACGACAGCGTTACAAAGGGACGCCCTTTTTCTCTACTTGGGTCCAGCGAGCGAGCTACGACGACACGGCGCGGCCTTAAAGTGCTCTTCACTTAAAATCCTGGCACTCCGGGCTTTGTGGGTACATGCCGAAAATTTAAACCACGGGGCTTAAACTGGACCGAAGAAGTCACAGTACAGGGCGCTCTGTCCTGTCAGTTCTTTCCCGTTTAAGCATTGTTGTCTAAATTTTCTATTGAGTATCTATGAGTTATTTCGCCGGCGGTCTTCTCAATTGTGTTCCTCAATCGTGATAGAGTTCGCTCTTTCAATTTCAGTTTTTTTTCACCCGCGTCGAGCCAATCCAAAAGTGAATAAGGTACCTAAATTGAATGGAGGTTTATTTCGCATCAATAACATTAAATGAAGGCAACGGTAAGCGTAGGTAAGCACTTTACTGAAACGTCCCTTCAAAAAAAGATAAAAGAAATAAAGGGACAGACAACCGATTTTTGTGGAGTGCATGTGTTCTAGCTATATGAAAGCCAACGCTTTATGTACTAGGATAACCGAAATGAATTCGTAATTAAACAGGGAGAAATCATTTTAATTTACGCTAGAATTTGTGCAATCTCAAAGTTGGCGCCATGTCGTTTCTAAACGTGACACTAATTTACGTGTCCAAACAACTCCGTCAGTTTCAACCCGTGATTGAGAAACCGCACGAAATAATAGTAAAGGTCGCAAGTTATTGTTGTTCTAGGCGGGGACAAGTTTTCCAAAACCTCTTTTCATCTCATGTACAGTTAAAGGTATGTTGCCGCATGGATGAGTGTCATATTTGCTGGCATTTTTTTGGCGGACCACGTATGACTCGTAGATGTCAAAATTCTGATTTCAAAAGTCCTTGGGTGATATCAGCAAAACTGTTTTGGATTAAGGTGATTTCGGTGGTGTTTATTCATTTATTGAGTACATTTGGCTGTGTACATTTTTTCAATCATTTAGGATTGAGCAATTTACTCCACAAAAATCGGTTGTCTGCTTTTTGAACTATCCAGACTGTTCCGCCCTCCTACCAGTCTAGAAAGTTGTCCATTTTATAAATGATGTCTAAGCAGTGGCTTGCAACCCGAAGTTTAATCCAAAACTAGAAGAGGATATCTATCAAACCAAAAATCTTAAAACGCAAGAGGCAACCAAGCGCTAATCTTGCAAAACTGTGGCAAACTCCCACAAGGCAAGCTTATTTACCCTGCACGCCGCATCGACGTCAGCTTTCGGCTTCCAAAGAAGTGACAATTCAGTTTGCGCTGGTACTTGTCGGTGCGTCATTTGTATTTCCGCTTACTAAAATGGGCGTTCTATAACATGTGAATTGCTTTGTGATACCCACAATAAAACAGGCAGGACATCTCACCTTCGGATTTGTAGCCGTCCGTGTTACCCCGGACATGAATCAACTTGGCGTATACTCGACGAGCCTGAGAGCTCATTTGAAGAAAGACAGCACCCACGGTTTCACTTCTGACGTAGCCATTTGCTGTATTGAGGGAGATGAATTCAGGTACGCAATTCAGCCCTTCCACTCTGTGAAGACGTACGAGCAGCGAAACTCTGGTGTGTTTCACCTCAATCGACGCATCTATCCACAAAACAGAACATTTTTGTTGATATTTTAGATTGAGTATACCTCCAAGTTATTAGCTCATTGAATCTTAGAAGGTTTAGAGTTTTCTTTCAAGAAAGAAACTCGGGGCTTGTTTGTTTCACTACCGTAAGAGCCTAAGTATTGCCAGTGGATGGGAATTCTTCAATATCTGCAACCTCACTGTGAACTACACAATTACAAAAGCGTTTGAAACTCGGCAGTAGCATTAGTGGCATCTTCGCAGTTAATTTTTATTGACTTTAGTTTGAGATGACTTCTTACAACAAAAGCTTCAGCCGTTTTTTGTCAACATACTCTATTGGTACACTGCTTTGTATTATCAGCGGATGGGAATTTTTAACGTTTCGAAATTTACTGTGAACAATAAATTTCGGTGTAATCAAAGATTCGCCTTAACTTCCAATTTACTACGATTTTTTTTTCCCGAAAATATCTACATTAGATTTCAGGATTCATAGCATTCGCGAGAAGCATATGACATTTTTTGTGTGCCGACACATCACGTGTATGGACGCGCGTTAAGTGCCGCAGAAAAATAGGTTTTTACAGTTTCGCGGAAAAAATCGAAACCTTTCTATTATTTTCTAGTATAAGATTCTTCCCCCTTGTAATATCAATAAAGAAGCGCTTTTCCGTGGCGTAATAAGACCAATTCTTAATAAGAGTTATAAGAGGAACTGTTGTGTACGCTGGTGGCATTTCGTTACAAACCCAACCGTCATGCTTTAGAACCACATCTGTGGTGTCTTTCCCAATTAACTATTTTACCTCAGTTCCACCATGACTAATACTGTTCTCATAGCAGTGCGAGTGCGAGTGCGTAGAAAACGTAAAAATAGAGGCTTAGAGGACGGTACTGACACCTTATAATTAGTCTAAAAATGTTTCGTCATTCTTGCGTGTTTTTGCTTTGTTTACAAAGCAAGAAACGCAAATGCTGCGGAGTTGTTAACTAACTAACTAACCTAACTGACTGACTGACTGACTGACTGCAACGGCTTTACTTGCATGATGCTTTGCTCTGTGGACCAGCCAATGCACTCGCCATTTGTACAAGTGCGGCACCGCCACACCACACAGCTGGCTGGCGCCGCATCTTTTCAAAGTGCATACGAGTTGTGCGCGCCTCCGCCAGATGGTGCCACGGGTCCCGCGACGACAGAAGACGCAGTGAAACATCCCTCTCGCGAGGGGACACGATCAAATGCAGAGCATTTCCGGGGGCGCACGACGTTAAGTGTTTGCGCTACGTTAATGTTGTTGCACTTGGGCAACTGCTGACGAGAGAGCGCTCGTCAGCAGTAACTTTGAATCAGTCAACGATATAAGGCGCGTTCGTAGCGTCCCATGTCTGTGTCAGCTTTGTGGCGCAGTGGGTAGAGCACCATGTACATTGCGTTCCCCCCAGGGTGCGAGGGATCGAAACCGGGCGCCGGATAGTATTTTTTTTTATATAGTAGGGACAACGACGGTGCGGACTACGGACGTCAACGCGGGTGACCTCGTTAGTTACTGAAATGCTCTGCATTTAAAACACAGCTTTCGTGTTATGAGCACTCAGCCTGCCGTGTTTTTGTGCCTTCTTCTTTTGTGCTTTTGCTTAAAATTACATACAAAATGAGGAGCGTTCCGCACCAATTCCGGAGCTATCTTGACACTCACCATCAGCATCGAGGACCTTGCACATTCCCTCTTTGGAAAGCATGTTCATACGCCAGAGCTTCAGAGAAGGGACAGGGTTGAGAATCAGACTGCATCCTCCCACAATGGCCGCCTCACACAACCCGGCACGAATCGACCGAGCAGCGTTGTTCAGTGCAGTCATTGTAGAAGCGCATGCTGTGTCAACGGTTTCGCTTGGTCCTGCGTAACGCGGATACCGCTAAATTAGTCAGGGAGTGAGGGGTTAACCTCAAATTAAGCAATTACATAAAGGTTATTAAAGATTTTCACTGACTAAGCTTTCTTAGTTCCCTATAAATATTGCTCCTAATTTGTGCTGCATTTAAGGAACCGGTTCTGCTGCTGTAACCTTTCTTGAAAAATTTCTTAGCAGTTGGGGACAACCACCATCGCTCCTAAATAATTGTCTGTCGTGGTGTGTCCCCTTTGTATACGCCGCGTGCTGGTACGCTGTTAAGGACTTGGCGCCAACACTCTTGTTGCTGCAGCGGGAAATACTGAACACATACACACCTGAAAGGCGAAACACCCATGCTACTTAATTTTTTTACCTCACCCTTTCAGCCCTGAACGTTTTTATTTTTAGAAAAAAGTCTGTCTTGTGTTTTTCTAATTTTTGTGATCTCATACACTTACAAACAAGAATTGAGCTTGTGCTGCAAGTAATGAGTGATTTAGAGGCAAGATGTCTATTTAGGTGATTAAGGCAATAAAATTTTAAATTCAAACAAAACCTGTTTGCTTGGTTTCCGAAATTTTGAAAACCGCTGAGCCCACATACAAAAAACAGCTTGTTTTCGAAGTATTTTTTTTTAATTACAGCCATGTAACTAAACTAGGTCTTCCGTCCTTGGGGTCGTCCCTACGTCAGTTTGGTCTTTACTGTAATTCATTCCTCTTTCTAGCGTTCAGCTTTAGCAAAACACGAACAACGGTGAAATCCATCGAAAGAGGTATGCTTGAAGAGCTATTTCACGGAAAACTAGCTGTTTTGGTTTTCTCCTTAAATTGCTCAACGAATTTTTTTAAGGTCCTAAATATAGGACACCAGGACTGAGAGGGATAAAGATAAAAGCGAAGTCGTTGGAGAGGCGGTTTGATTGCTTAGCTTGGTTAGCATAGATTGCTTTAGACACCAGCAATTATGTGTTGTCGCGAGTGCACTTTCCAGCGACCGCAGTCCGAGCCCTCGGGAAAGATGTTATGATGCTCGTAGTATTGAGACTGCTAGTATTTCGTCTTTCGGGAAATGAAACTGAAAGGCCTTAACAATAGGTGAACTTCAGAAACGGCGGCCACCGAAAATACCGGTAGCCAAATGTGCAAGAAGGAGTCGTGGTACGGCGGAGCTTTCCAAATGAAGTTAAATGTGACTTAGGTTTTCAACAAATGGCCACAGCGCGAACATAATCAAGCGCTTATACGTATATAGACGAGCGCTCATACGTTTGGTTTTTGTTGTTGTTTTTGTTGTAACTTGTATTTCTTTTTTATTTTTTACTGGTGTAACAGGAAGTGTGCTTACGAAACGTGCAAGACTCCTCTTATTAAATTTAGTTGGAAGTCAGAGCTTTTCCAAAAGTCTTTGTGTGCTTGTTTCTATTGCCGCTGCAGTTATCTTTTTTTAAATGAACTATCAACTCGCCCAATAGTACACTTTATCAACGTTCCACCACTAAACCAACTATAGTGTGGCCCACCGAATTGGGAATTCAAAAATTATGCTGCCGTGTTTTACGATAACAAAACTAATGTTTCTAAGTGTAGCTTAATACAGATAAAATATCCGCACCCCCCCCCCCCCCAAATTGTGAATAAACTCTAGTTTTGTAAATTTGAAACTGTTTCCGAGAGGCAGAGACCGTTACAGTCTACAAACCCATCTCGTCACTTTAAACTCTTAGCTAAGATATTAGTACGTGACATCTGGCGAGTATAGCTCCGAATTACCAGGTCGCCAAGGTTGAACTTGTGTTTGCAAGAGCGTTCGCAAATGAGGTAGATTTAAGGAGTACTGTCATTAGTTTTTGGAAAGATAAAGGTAACAGTGTTTAGCCAAAGCAATTAAAGAGAAACGCAATGGTTTCGTTATGCACTGACTCGAAAGGGCTGAACACTCTAAGCTTGCTGTTGCCCAGCTTATTTTTAGGAAAAACTATTTCCAAATGGCGAGCACATAAGAACTGCTTTCAAAAGTGGCACCTATCTCACTGCTAAGTCGAACCCATAGGATTTAGTGGCGAGTTGAAAACTTTACAAGAAGTGCACCTCCAGAAGTCAGCAGGTATGCGGTTGAACTGTCGGTTGCATCGAGCAGAGACGTAACCCGTTTCGGCCCGATTGACCTGGCGCTGGCCGTCTCCGACGCACAGCAGCCGACGAAAACGCCTATGTTGCGTCCGCGTAAGGTCGCCGGGTCATACCCCGCATCAAAGATGGCCTCGTAAGACGTCTCCAGCAGCAGCCTCAGCTGAGGGTCCATCATTTGTGCCTGTTTCGGGTTAACCCCGAAGAACTGGGCGTCAAACTTGGACAAATCCCGGATTTTGCCAAAGCGGTCCGGGAGGCCATGAAAACCTGAAGAGATAAAATGCCACATAAGGTTGCTGAAAACATTACCTCAGTATGATACCACCGACACATTTTGAAGCACCGCAATACCTTTACCCGTCTTCTAGGAACTCTTATTCATGCTTTGTTCTATACGTGGCACTGCATTTCTCGTTGGAAGTTTTTTGGGGCAGTGGTTTTATTGCGAAACTGAAGCATTAAAAAGTACCATCTAATGCCGCTTCACAAATAGAGACCACGTAATGGGATTAAAGAAATATTCAAGCGAATACGGCAAGGACGGTTTTTGATTAGTCCAAGATTCTGTTTCTCGCCCTAGCAATGGCTAATTTTAAGCCTATTTTGAACTATATTCTCCAGGAAAACTGGCCTTTATGATCACAGTTTTTTTTTATAATCAAATGGTATTGGATTGCTGGGTGCGTTCTTCATATGTGTAATCAATTAAACTTTCGCCCCCGTGATTTCTCCGGGTTCGGGCGACTAGTTGGCACATGGTGTAAAAAGAGGGCAGGCACTTAAAATGCACGCTTTATGCAAGAATCTCGCGTCGTGCCGGTCATATTTCTCATTTTGTGGCCCTAATGAACGTCTTTCCACTGGAGGAACCAGCACCGCTATTGTTACATCCACTGGTTGCACGCATTCCATCAGCATGCCGGAGGCTTGCAACAGACGTGTCCCGTAGACCGTACAACTCGCAAAATTTGTACGGCCAAAAGGGATTCACGGAAGAACACTCCGGGAACAAAATGAATGCCAAAATGAATTGCATCCGAATTGGGACGTTTTACTTTAAAGCAACTGTTGAGCTGCTTATGTCAAGACAACGGTAAAAGCAACGGATTGCTACATTAGAAATGCTACAAAAGTGCTTAAAAACGCGTAGCATCGCGTATGTTGGCAAAGAAGGTTCGGCTTTCACAGCACTCGAGTTACCGCCACTGGCTGCTGTTATTTTCTTCTGCTGCTTTCATCCAATCTTCCCTTCAAATCTAGCTTTGTTGGTGGTCAAGGGAAATATGCTTCTTTAAATTTATTTCAACAACAACGCGAGTTTAGGTTCACACAGTCTAATAGGTTTACCTAGCGTACAAACAAAAAAACAAATAATTTCATTTTTAAACAGCCTGGCGCGCGCATTTGACCGTACTTGATCGTATGCCACTTCTGAAAGCATAATCTTTGGCGTACTGAATGCATGGCACATCTGGTGCAGGCGTCAACAGTAAGCTGTATCGTGTAACCACTTACCATGGGGCCATCGGTCATTGTCGTCAGTGATGAAGTCATCACCCCTGTAAAGCTTTTCTCCGAACTCGCTAAGGCTGTCCGCTTGCGGAAAGCGAGCCGAAAAGCCACTGATGACTATATCATCATCAACCATGGTTTTCTGCAAATAAAAATAACAAGGACATTAGGAAATGCAGTTATAATAACCCTGCGGGCCCCTGCCACCCGGGGCAAAAAAGGCTTAGAACAACTGCCGTATATTCGGCGTTACTTAATAACTCACCGAATAAACAAAGCTGCATTATATTCATCTCAAGTTTGCTGGCTTGTTACCAATCGTAACATATCGCGTAAGCAACACAGGTTGCATGCTTAATTGCAACTGTCTTCCTTAGAACACCTGAAGCGATGGTGCCCAGGCTGTACTGTAAAGGCTGGCTTAATGGTACACGTATGCCAAAAAATTAACGCAGTTCACTCAAGGTGAAAGCTGTCGAAGTACGGAGCCGTCATTTCCAGAGCGGCTTCGGCGCCCTCTATGAACTTTTTCAGCATCAGCCTGCTTTGACACCAATAGTTCAGGGACGGCGCCGCAGTGCCTAAAAAAGCCTATGAAACAGTAGAATTAGCTTTCGTTATTCTTGGTTAATTAATGCGTTAATTCATGATGTTGTCCTTATTTCATATTATTGATACTTTTTTGCACCCTAGAAATGGCAGCCTAGCGTCACTAAATAAGCTACGCTTAAGAGTACCGCCACTTCGCGCACCCGGAGGCGTCCGGGGGCCATTTTTTTTCTGGCTTAATGTGTTGCCATCTCTCCGAACGAAACCGCCACCGGTTGTGACGGGCAGAGTGCGACCGGCCGCTCTAGCGCCCGCGCAGCCGAGAGAGAGAGAGGGGAGGCGCCCAAAAACAAAATGGCTGCGCCCATATGTAAACAAACATCACGTGGTGCCGACCTACCAATGGAAATCCCGGTGGCACATAACAATGAGAGAAAAGAGTGCCGATACTCTAAAAGCCTTTATTTAGTGACGTTATGGCAGCCTCCGTGACAACGGCTTTGAGAAAAGATCACCGTAACCCTTTTCATACGAGTAACGTGTGCCTGTAAGGCGCTATGGGATTGACATCGGCTTCCGAACGCTAAGCACCTAAGTTCAATCCCGGTAAAAGGAAGCGGTGATCTTTTCTAATCCTCGGTTTGGGCGCGCGACACCACGTGATTACGGTGGCTAGGTAATGCGACCCCAGACGAGCCACAATGACAAAACGGGCCCCTAAAATGCTCCGCACCTAATAAAGCG
Organism: Haemaphysalis longicornis; assembly: GCA_013339765.2. Classification (NCBI taxonomy): domain Eukaryota; kingdom Metazoa; phylum Arthropoda; class Arachnida; order Ixodida; family Ixodidae; genus Haemaphysalis; species Haemaphysalis longicornis. Next base: position 110,465,271 of record CM023458.1, on the reverse strand, counting down.
TTTCGAAGAGTTTCTATGCTAATCAAGATCATCGCGTTCCTACGCTTTGGTATTCAGTATTCTTTACCTTCTCATATATTTATCTGCAATATTATGCTGCTGCGCCACAGCGGGTAGGAGTACATACTGCTCAGCTATTGCAAATCGTTTTCATCAGCGGTTTATTTCTTTGTCTTGTTATTTTCACTGGGGCATAGCGATGCCTAAGGGCTGACGTGATTTTATTAAACATATATCCCTAATTAGGAAATATATTTACTTCTTGATGTGCGTATTTATGAAAAACTTGTTTTTTCGTACATATCACATCCCAGTGTATTTCCGTTACTAGGCCACTGAGAGATTCTTGATTAATTGCTTATAGGGGAATTACGTCTGGAAGGTTTTAGACACTCTATTCGTTCTTCCTATGATACTTATTAGCATTAGCAGAGCACAGTCAATTTGTTAGCTTTGTGGATGAGTTTGATGTCATCCGTACGTCATTTAGGATGCGATATATGAAAATGGGATGATTTGCTGTGCCTAGTAAAACTGAGAAACATTTTGTTTATGTATTCATGCTCAGGCATTCTATTCACAGAACATCCGATTTGGTTATGAAGCATAGAATTTTTTTCTGTGCGCCATATTTTATACAAAATAAAAGTGTGATGTGTTTCAGTTTCCTATAACAAAATTTTATATAGATATGCTTGTCTGTGGCATCCAGATATTACAATATTTTCAAAACAACCCGATTTTTGCATAGACGAGAGGGCGGCCTACAAAGAAACCTGTTTCGTAGGCTTTAATCAGATATCGGTAATGCCAGTCTCGGCGTAGCAAAGACATCAGCATCATCATAAAGATCATCATTGTCGCCGTCGTCATTATCATCATCAGCATCCTCAAAACCACTGCAGGATGCAGGCCTCTCTCATTCACTTCCAACCGCTCCTCTCCTCCGCTGCTCGAGAGCCCACAGTTTACCCCCAAAGTTCTCTGATTCATCCCTCCATCCGGTTAATGGCCTTCCCTTCTTCCAGAGTTCCGAAGTGCGTTGTTGCCTTCTTTACTGCTGATGTGACGCCCTCGTGGAAGCTGTATATATCCTCGCCTTCATAGCTAGTTTTTGGCCCATAGGCCTGTACTACCTTTAACCAGTATCGTTTGCTAAGCTTGATCACAACAGCCACAACTCTGTCGCGCTAATGCTGGGAAACTCCTCCACATTTCCTGCTATTCCTGTGTGGTTTAAAAACACCCGCCATATTCGTTCTTTTCCTGGGGTACACTGCAGCACAGAATATTGCCGCTAGTGAGCTCCAAGAAGCCTTCTCCTGTCCTTCTAACTGCGCTTAACTCTATAATATCCCCCTTAATGTCCGAGAGCTCCTCTAGTAGCACATATAAGAAATACAATGTTATTCCGTTTCTCGGGCGTTCTTTCATGCAGTTTATAACCACGTTCCATGGATTCTAAACTACGGAAAAGAAATTCAGCTACGGCGAAACAACACAGGCAGCTGACGTGTTCCCGAGAATGACTTCGACGGCATAATTTGTGAGAACTACTTTTTTGAATAACCTGAGATGACGCACGCTGAGACATAGACGACCGGACACGAGCCAGTGTTTTGGCTTCCCTGGACCAGCTGCTGCTTTTATGGTACGTATGTCACTTATGCCGAGTATCTCGCTTATGCCTATGGAAGTGACGTTGAGATTGCCAATTGGTCCTGCCCATTCAATGCACCTGAAACCCGCCGAAACACCATTATGTTCGCTAATTCGTTTCATACTTTTGTCAAGAGCCAAGGCGCTTTTTGGGGACATCTTTTACTGCTATTGGTAGCCGGGTACCAGAAAGATAAGCTGCACCACGTGTCATGCGTTTCCTGAGATGCGACAAGGTACCAATGAACATAATCCTATTCCCAGCAGTGCTATTATCGCTCCACGTATGGAAGCTTATGCGAGAAATGACACAACTTCAACTAGATTCGCACACGGGCGACCATAAATGCATTGAATTATAGATGTCATCCCTACGATGAGTTAAGCTCCTAATCAATAATATTACATGTCCTTAAGGCACCCTTATCGCAAAAACTATATGTCCTATACTCCACTGATTTTTCTATGGTGGTGATGTGACTCGTCGCCGCTACAGAAACACCGCAGAGCAAAATCACAAGTCACAGTTTCGACACGGCTGCCTAAATACTTGCAAAAAACACTAAAGCAGCACCCCCCAGGCTTGGCTATAAATCTGTTAGAATGGTATTTATCACCGCTGCTAGTTATTATTGGTCGACTTGGAATAAAGTAATGTTTGGTACATTTTTTGTATATCCCTTTCTGAGGCTAACAGTTGCATGGGATATCGCCATTGCTATCGTGTCTACCCCATTCTGTGCTCTCCGGAGTTTATTTTGTGAACTGAAGGTTCTAGGCAGTTAAGCGTGATTATACTGGTGTGCACCGACGATCACGATGCTGCCCGCGGGCACCGCGGAGCCGCCCAGCCTCCCTCGCCCGCCCGCAGCAACCGCCGACATGCAAGCTGGGTCCGCTCCTGGGGCGCTAGGCCTACCGCCAGCTCCTGGGCCTCCGGTAGGATTGCCGGCGCAGCAACCAACAAATGCGTCACCTGCAGGGACTGCACCGCAAGATGTGAGTGCGGCCACGTGCGCTAACAACACCCAGGGTGTCATGGACCATGATGGCAGCTCGATCTCTTCTATCTCCTCTGAGTCCCTCAACACTGTGATTTACGAGTATGCCAACAATGCCACACCGCCTTCATCCGAAGACGACAAATTTCAACTTGTTGTTCCATCCAAACGGCGGCGTCGAGCCTCAAAAATGTCTCTTGCTACTCCCGACAACACTGTGACTGCGACTCCCCCGAAGCATGGCCTTACTGTGATTCTGAAGCCCGTGGACTCCACTAAAATAATCACGCGCTTCAACCCTTTGGCACTAAAGGACAGCTTAGAAGCAAAGATGCCAGATGGGGTCTTGCAGCTACGGCCAAATTATAGGCTAAACCTACTCGCCATCGATACAAGAAACACTGCTGCTACGGAACACCTCCTGAAGATAACTTCCATCGGAGACATACCTGTGCGCACCTACGAGCCCCGCCCAGAGAACTGTGCTCGTGGAGTCATCAGAGGAGTGCCACAGGACATTTCTGATTCTGAACTTCATGACAACTTGCGGCAGCGAACACCAGTGCGATCAGCGCGGCGTTTGGGAACCTCTGGGGTAGTGCAAATTGTATTTGCTACTGACACGAGACCAGACTACGTAATATTGGGCTACACTCGATACCAAGTGTACGACTATTCGGAAAAACCGACACAGTGCACCCGCTGTCAGCGTTTTGGCCACATCGCAGCGACATGTACCCGCAAGCTGCGTTGTGCGCGCTGTGGGGGAGATCATGAGCTTGCGGCATGTAAGTCTGCTGAAAAGCTATGTGCAAACTGTGGCAAAACACACCAAGCCGATTTCCCTTACTGCCCAACGTTCCTGCAAGTGAAAGGCATATATCGGTACAAGAGCGAGAACAAGGTTGACTACAAGGCTGCGAAAGCGGCGGTCTTATCTAAAAAAACGCTCTGGGAAGCGAAACGCGAGCAAGATTCACACAAAGGAGCCAAGTCAGCCAGTGTCTGAGGATATGGACTTTGACGTTACTGACTTTCCGCCGCTACAACCCCAGTCGTCAGACCAAGTTCCTCAAAGTCCTGCTCGGCCCGCAGGCCCACAGCAGCCTGCCTGGAAACGCTCCAACCAATTGCGCATGGGTCGTTCCAACAGAGAGCCGTCGGCAAACTCAAGCTCCTCCCTTTTTACGCTCATTGAAGCTGTGCGTTCAATCCTAGCGCCTTTTTCGTCTCCTGTGGCTCAAGCCATTTTAACCCTCCTAAACACCATTACTCCGCTCTTACGGGAATGGCTGTAAACCATCTCGGGAGTAACGAATCAGTGCCCATGCAAACTCTTCGAAATCGGGCAACTGTGTTTCAGTGGAATGCCTGTGGTCTGCGCTCCCGCTTGTCCGACCTGCGTCAGCTAGTTAACAAGCATAAATTCCCGGTCATTGCCATCTCAGAATCCCGCCTGCGATCGGATATTCGTCTGTCGGGGTACACACTGCATCAGTCTTCGACGACCTGCGACCAGAGCAGAGTGCTACTCGGAATTCGTCAGGACTTGACCTTTGCGCTTCACACTGTCGCACAAGACGCATCCAACGAATACATTGCAGCAACAGTAAAGCATGGCCGTGCAACCTTCACCATAATAACCGGGTACGTCCCACCGAGGGCAAAATTCAACACGAAGCTCCTGGAAGACATTTTGTCCACTACACCTCCCCCGCACTTGCTCACAGGTGATTTCAATGCACACCACCCAGCTTGGGGCAGCACAAAGACTACATCAAGGGGAAGCAGTTTGCTCCGTGTTGCCAACGAAGCGGGCCTGGACGTGTTAAACACTGGATGCCCCACATTTTTCCGCGGCAAAACTTCAAGTGTGTTGGATGTCACTATGGCCTCTGCTTCCCTGCTGCCGTCCGTGTCCTGGCATTCCGATATTGAAAGCTTTGGTAGCGACCACGTGCCCACATACACAATAATTGAAGGAATTTGTGGAGGACCGTCTAAGCGGAAGGCATACTGTGTGAACTGGGACACCTACCAAAACCTATTAGAAGATAATGCTGGAGCCTTATCAACAAGCGAGGAGCTCGCAGTTGCCATTGGTCGAGCCAAATCAGAATCAACACGGCAAAGTCTACTTCCCAAGCCATGGTCTACATTTGATGGGGACTATGAACATCTTCGCGCTATTCGCCGGAGAGCCGAGCGCCGGGCCAGAAAAACCCTACTGCCAGACGACATCCGAGCTTCCAGGCGTGCGCAGAAGCGCGTTCAGAAGCACATGGCCACGCTTGCCAAAAACCGCTGGGCCCAGTTTTGTTCTAAATTAGATCCACGCAAGCCACTGACACGCATATGGCAAGTGTTCCGCAGCCTGAGAGCCCCACCCAGTCAGATTCACCCATTTTCTTCAGTAGCCCTCAAGCGTGGAGTCAGTGAAGTAGACGTCGCAGAAGAATTTTGCATAAAAGTCAGTGCTCCCCAGAGCCCTTCTCTGATTCCCGCGCAGCTGACCGAGTGGCTTCCTACCACGAATGCTGTGATGATGGATGAGCCCTTTACCATCAATGAGCTATCTGCAGCGTTAAAATCTGTTAATTTGTCCACCTCGCCTGGACCTGATGGAGTTAGCTATTCGGACTCTGCGACATCTCGGCAACAAGGCTCTTCTGCGGTGCTGAGTATATACAACGCATCGTGGCAGACTGGCTGTGTTGAGGCAAGCTGCAAAATTGCCCGACTGGTACGCGGTTCTCAAGCCGGGAAAATGTCCCACAGACATAAACTCTTACCGACCAATTGCTCTATTAAGCTGCATTGGTAAGGGTGTAATGGAAAAAATGGTACTACAGCGGCTTGTCTGGGACCTCGAAAACAGGGAATGTCTACCCGCCAGAGATGTCAGGATTCAGGCCAGGAAGGAGCAGCATTGACAATGTGATCGCCTTGGTAACAGATGTTCGTGCACAAAAGGCTGCGAAAAGGTTCACCATTGCTGTCTTCCTAGACATAAAGGCAGCATTTGGCAGTGTTTCCCACCGAAGCAATTAGAAGGGAGGTGCCTTTGTAGGACTTCGAGGCCGAATGCAAGCCTGGATCGGTGATTACCTAAAGGATCGGTATGTCTACATGACAACCAAAGACGGTGACACGACACGACATGCCATCACGCAGGGTGTCCCACAAGGTGGTGTTCTGAGCCCGACACTGTTCAGTATATGCCTCATCCGCATCACAAAGGTACTACTCAAGGAATTCACATCTCGGTGTATGCTGATGACATCTGCATCTGGGGCTTCGAGGCAGGAACCGCAGACACATACGAGCAAAAGTGCAGAAGGCTCTGTTCGCCATTGAAAAATACCTCAGCAGCTGCGGGCTGCTTCTGTCTCCTGAGAAGTGCGCTGCCATGGCTTTCACCAAGCGCGATGTATCTCGATACCCACTGGAGATACACGGCGTGCAGATACCCTATGTTTGCAATCACAAATTTCTAGGCATTACAATTGACCGTTCGTTGTCCTGGGCTCCCCATATCAGGCGGCTAAAGGAGCGACTCCTTTCGTTCGTTCACGTTTTGCGGATGATGACAGGAAGCACCTGGGGCTGCTCAGTGTCAGCACTCTTGCGACTCTACAAAGCGCTTTTCGTAGGCCTCTTGCGATATAGCCTTCCAGCTTTACATGCTGTGTCCAGGACGAACTTGAAGGTTCTGGAAGGCTTGCAAGCTCGAGCACTGCGAACATGCCTGGGCCTTCCAAAATGCACTTCCACGATAGGAACCTTATGTGAGGCAAGGTGCTTTTCTGCGACCACTCTCCGTTCACAAGAATTGCTCCGTACTGGCCTTCGACATGTTTCTCGATGCTTTGCTCATCCACTGGCTGCCGCTTCTGCATCTCGCGTGGTGCACGTCCTGCCATCTAATTACCTCCGACCCAAGCTGCCTGCTACTCCACGTGGTTGTACGCGGCATGGGCTGTGTGCACCACTGTACCTGGAATAGGCAAAAAGTCGTCTATGCCAGCATCTGCCTTGACATATTTCGTCTTGGAGCATATCCAAACCCGTTATCCAGACCACATCCAAGTGTACACGGATGGATCCGTGGCTTCGGCGTCTTCGGCAATCGGCGTATGGATTCCGTCAGCGGGACGGTCCATTAAAGAAAAGCTCAGCCACAGAACATCCTCCACGGCAACTGAGCTAGCAGCTGTCAGAGCAGCACTTCTTTACATAAGCGGAAGACCCGCTCGTCGGTGGGTAATTCTTTCCGATCCCGTCCAGCCTTGCAACTACTAAATAAGCCGCCTGATTGTCGCAATCAACTTGTCTGCGATATGAACGATATATTTTCTAGTGCGGTGCGCGAAGGACATGAAATTTTCCTTCAGTGGATACCAGGTCATTCTGGTATAACGGGCAACAAGATCTCCGATGCGGTCGCCAGAGAAGCCCACGACCTCAACTTCACCGTTGGAATCCCGTTTTCCAACGAGGATAGCAAAGCAGCTGCAATCGACTAGGATGGCAACTCCAGCTGCCGGCTTGGCAGGATCCTCTGAGCAGCTATGCGCCTCTTCATGCTATAGACACTCAGTGCGATTTCCCCTATCCACGGGGTCTGCCAAAGCGCACTGAAGGCGTGTTACACCGGCTGCGACTTAATGTTGCATACACCCGAAGCTTCTTGTTTAAGCTGGGCTGGGTAGAGTCGCCATTCTGTGTACAGTGTGCTCTACTACCGACACCATCAGGCACATTTTAAGCCACTGCTCGCGATATGCCACTCAGCGGGCAACAGCGTCGAAGGCACTTGTGCGACTACGACGCGGAGGTACTCTAGAACTTTCACACTTCCTTGGACCCTGGCAAAATCGTGAGGAGGCAGTGCTCGGTACAAAAACACTGCTTACTTTTCTTGCGGAAACAGGGCTGGAAAGAGGTTCTGTGAACTCTCTGAGCATGTACAATTTGTATATGTGTGCATTTCTCCTCTTACTCCCCTTTCTTTCTTTCCTTTTCTTTTTCTGTCTAGTTTTCGCTGTCACCTCACTTTATTCACCCCATCTGGAGTAGCAAGCCGTACCGTTAGTGGGGCTGACCTCTTCAGCTTTCATTAAAGGCTTTCTCTCTCTCTCTCTATCGACAGAATTTAAGTAGGGCTTTCCAACCAAACAATTAGACGACAACATGCCTAGTGGCTTATGAACTTGTGGTGTCGCCCTCAAATCAGGCTGCAATTGTTGTTCATGTTAGGTTTCTACAGCGGTGAGTGGAAGCTTGCGCTCTGATCCAAGCTCCCTGACATCACCATAATTTCATGGTTTCTGTGCGTAGCTCATGGCAATTTAATCCTTGCTTTCCTTTATTTTCTTCATATGGGACTCTGTTATTCGGTTTGGAGTGGGTCGGCCAGATAGAGTTTTTACGGAAAGTTGAATCGCAAACAACTTGTAGGCGAAAGGTCTAGGAGATGCCACGGGCTCTGTGCGAATGATGTATTTTGACGGCCATTCAAGGTACTGAAGGTATGTTTTCATTGTTCTGCAATACTTGTTTGCGTGAAACAAATTTCAACGATAAGAATGGCGAATTCGGCACTCCTTTCCGTTTTTGTGGGCCACATACTTCAAGCACCACATTTTTTGAAACCGGTGGCGTGGACCGAACCGGAGCAGATTGGCGTCGCGCAGGAAATTCTTGGGGCCCGCCGCGTTCCATATTCCGCCCGAAAGTCGCACCAGAAAGTGAACTCCGTGTCGGGCGTTCTGGAACTCACCCAGAAGAGAAAGGAGAGAAAAGACGAGAAATAATGTGACGAGGCGGAGCGAAAAAGAGACGAAGTTCACAGTGGAAAAGCAGGAGTTAAGAGCGGATAAGCGAGCTGAAAAGGTAGGCTGCGTTGAACATGCAGAAAAGGGAAAAGAAAGTGAGAGAGAACGCGAGAAGGCGGAGGATAAGGAGCAAAGAACGATTGAAGAGGGTAGGGACGATACGGAGATGCAGTGTTGGTTAGGTAGTCTTGATGGTGAAAGTGTACCCGAGAAAGTTGATGCAGAACACCAAAACGCATGCGTGAAGACTGCGAAACAAAGAATGAGGGCTCCCGAGGAGGTTGCGAAGGAGAGAGAAAAAGTATGTGAGGAGGCAGCTACAGTTGAAACAGAGGAACGAGACGCAATCAGTGATCTCGCAAAACCAGTGTCTGAGATAGAGCTTCGTAGCTTTAGTGTCCGTTGTGGTCATTACCGAGATTTGGTCGGACGCCTCGCTGAAAGGGCTGACGCGCTAAGTTCTGCGACCATACAGGGTGTCACATACCTGAGTCTCGGGTTACGCCAGGATGAGTGCGTGTTGGAACAGCTGAAAAACTCACTTTGTCAGGCCGCTGCTCGGAATGCCCGTGGCGTGCACGAGCGATTTTTGGTAAGAACAGATGCTTATGAGGTTGTTGCTGCGGGGCACTGTGTACGTAAGGGAAAGAATGATCCCGAAAAGGTCGTCGCGTTCGCGGACCACCATTCCGCTCTAACACCAACCCTTCGCTCACGCTGCCAGCACGAAATGCCCTACATTGGAGCATTTGGGAGGCATGGTCACTTGGCCTATAGGACAGAAATCGAAGTCGCATTTTGCGATACCACTTCGTTTTCTCCGAAGCCGTGTTCGCCTCAGGGAGCTAAATTGCAGAGACTTGCGTTGGCATTGCAACGCTCCACGGTCGGGGCCATCTGCAGAGGGGGTTGGAAATACTCGAATGCACTGCCATGTTTTCAGAATGTTGATCGGGGAGGCCACTGTTGAATTGCCTCGCAGCCTTAACACCGCCACGACGGACGTGAACGTTCCCGTTCTCCCGCCCTTTTTCTACGGTGGTGTGTGTGTGCGTGTGTTTGCGGTGTTAGTGCTCGACGCGATGCCTTGGTTGCTCGATCCGTGCACCGCACTGAACTTTCTGTTCACCGCACATGAGCTCAAGAACAGCTCCACATTCCCGAAGGAGCGTTATCATGCTACGCCGTCAAGGAAAACAGTTGCATGCGTGCGCATAGTGAGAATGCAAACTTTCTTAAGGTTTCTTTTGTTGGCTGCAAAAGTGTCCGTTTTCTTCGCCAGTCCTTGTTCCTTTCGTTTTTGAGTGCCGGTATGATTCTGTTTGCAGTTATAGCGCGCGTCAGTGTTATAGGTTGAGTTGTCTCATTGTTCGCGGCGCTTACGCGCCCCGGAGACACGACCCAATTTCCTTCTCACTCGCATTTAGTGCTTTTAGAATTTTTGTGTTTTTGGTTCGCTTGAGTATTCCGTCCCTTTTGACAGGTAGTTAATAGGTTGTGTTTGTAGTTGAGGTGAGAGAGAGTTCGGATTAACTGAACGGCAGAAATGCTAGGGGGCTCATTCATGGTTATGCCTAGCTCCCTTCATGCGTTTTTTTTTTCTTTTTTGATTTGCTGTTATTGCTGAAGCAGAGATGAACCGAGTGGCCCTTTTATATTGTTTTCGGATTGACTGAACCATGAGGTCTAGTAACCCTCTTAATAGGGGGGAGTTGTAAGGTTCAATCATGGGGTTAGTGGCCAGGCACCCAGGCCAAGCGTGCGAAAGGAAAGATCCCCGATCCTCGGTCTATCGTCACAGCACTGCCGACGCTACGCTGTGGGCCGCCACAAATTCGCTGCGGCACGTTCGGGAGACGGCTTGTCTGGACGAAGAAATACGGCGGGAATAACGCCCTTTAAGAATGCAGACAGCCCCGCCAAGTTCCGCGAATCGTTGACGTAGCCCACAATGGGGGGTGGGGGAGGGTAATTATCGTCGTTTGACCGCGTGGAGGCTTGTCCGCGAGATCCCATTGTTGCTGCACGCCGCAGACGGAACGGCTAGCTTTCGGCAGCTGCCGCTTTTCAACCCCGCTACCCCTTCGGAGTCACGCATACTCACCACCACGTGCTTGCTCGCCCGCGGGCCAGCTTTTGACCCGAAGGTGGTGGCCCCTTATTGAATATTCCGCAGATGGCTGAGTGACAGCTGTCCACGTGAATTTGGGCCCTCCCTAACGCGTGTACGGAAACTAGGGGGGCGTGCCCGAGAGAGGGTAATACCGAAGTAATATAAGGCCGAACTTGGCCGCAGAACAGCGTTCTTGTCTGAGCTCTCAGCTAGACAGTTCCCGGCGAGACAACGAGTACCGACCGCTAAAGCTAAGGTTGGTATTTCTGAGCCCCCTAAGCGAGAGGTAGTCTTTGGGATCGCGTCGGAAGTGTAGGGTACAGCTGTGTACCGGGCAGCTAGACGGGTCCTGCGGAGGGAACTGAGTCCCGGCCGTCGTTTTTCGACCGGTTTGTCTACTCTACGATCATAGGAGAGTTAGACGGAGTTGAGAAGCTCGAGTGACTTGTACGCACTTAGAGCCAGCGTCTAACTGAAGTTTGAAGTTTTTCCTTTTGTTACTCATGTATCCAGTTACTGTAATGCAAAGAGTTGTATATAAACTCTTCGTTTCCCTTCATCAACTACAAACGCATCGAGTTCATCAATTCGGCCACCACCTCCGAAAACTTCAACACCAGCGCCCTGCGAGCGTCTTGCCAAATCAACCGGAGCCCGGGCGGTGGGTTCCTGATCGCTACCGGACTTCGGGGAAACGAAGAGTCAACAATCTTTACTGCGCGATTGTTTCTCCAAGTGTCGAATTTCATTAAGAACACCGAAAATCAAAGATTATTCCAGGCTAGTGACATCATGGCGAAACGGCCTCACTAATAAATAAGACAGCCCGTGCGGCATTCAAAAGAAAGGGAAAGATATACGCACTGCCGCTTGAAGCACAGGTAACACAGCCGGGCGCAGCCGGATGGTAAAAACAAAACACAGAAGTAAGGCCAACAGAATGCATGGGTAGCGCTAATGTGGGGGTTCGGTTCAAGTTGTGAATGGAGTACTTTCATTTCGTCGAGTTCAGAAAAGAGCTGAACGAACCAATTAGCATAGAGAGCCAACAAGAGGCTTCATAGGAGAACAAAATAACCCATGGCAGTAAACGATAAATTGCTGCTTTTAAAATAAGGGGTCCGAGCGTGAAAACACTGGAGAGAAATATTGCGCACCAGTTACCACGTGCCTCTGCTATAAGTCTGCAGCTTACGAACGTCAGGAGAAAATGCTACCTTCAACTCTCGTGAAAACAATAAAACGTAACATAGGAGACACAAAGTGACGAACGAAAGCTCGGCATTTACTATTCACACAAACAAATCTTTAAGTATCATGGACCGAGGCACGGCTTGCAAGCAAAAGCGGTGTGTACAAATGCAAAAAGGCCACGTTGCCATAATTTCTAGCCGCCAAGATATACAAAACACACCGAAACGATGCAAAGAAAAGGGCCTCTTAAAACTGCACGAATCCCTGTGAGATTGAGACACTTAACATTCGACTGATACACAAGGGCTCTGGTTGGGCCCCATACCGCGGAGCAGTCGTACACGGGCGAGAGTGCAAACTCGGGATTTACTTCTCATGGAAATCCCGTTGTAGTAATCTTCGTCATTACATCATACAATAATCATCGTAAGTATATCTTACCTTATATTCTTCTCACAATCACACGCATAATCACACTTTGTGTTTGAAGGCTAGGTTTTGGCAAAAAATGGCAGGCCTCTTGTTGGCAGCACAAGCAATCCACAACTCGACCAGCCGAGCTGCTTTAGCCGCTTCATTCCACTCCGGCACTGTTTTTAACGTCAATGCAGATCCCCACGTGCCGCGATATATTATCGTCAGAGGTTGACGCTCGGTAGTATCGGGTGCTGGCCTTGGGTGCTGACATCTTGGGTGCTGACATCGGGTTTGCTGACATCTTTGTGCACGCCTATCATTTGCTTTTTGAGCCTTATCGCAGCCTCTTGAGCGATAGCGGCGAGCTTCTCTTATCTAACGTCGTCAAAGGACATCCTCGCTTTTGGAACACCGAAGTTACGCCGTAGTGAGGGGCTGCTAGTGTAGACCACCCGGGGATCCTTGAAGTACCTCGAAATACCGACATAAGGGCTCTTCGGTTGTTTGCCTTCGTTACAAAAACTCGCGCTATTGCCGGAAACGAACCCGCGTCCGTGCGATCAGCAGGTCGACCCCTTAGACACCGACGCAGCGCGTCGATAGGAAATCCCCCTTCCCTCGAGAGCGCGTAGCAGCACACACGCACACCTACACAGGAATTGTCACAGGCGTCATTATGACGTCTTCTTGATTAACCAAACAATGTGTGCAATTGACAGCGTTTCTTGAAAAAAAAATACGTAATTTGGAATAATTTCAATTGGTCTCGGGAATTCAAAGCAATTCCAATAACCCTGCTGGTAACTTTTTGAAAGTAAATAAGGTTTCTCATTATATGCAATTTACCACTGTTATTTCTGCGTATATTTTTTACAACGTCTGAACGAGCCGTTTCTTTTGGACCATCCTGCCCTCCAATAGACTGCAGTAATGTGTTTTGTGTATATACGCTGGAATGTTCTGAGGGCGAGATTTTGCGAATAACCACGTTCTACCGCAAATACCTGTGTATTGACAAACACATTGACATTAGTCGGGGCCGTGGTAAGTAGCTTGATAAAATGGACACTTGGGTTTTCGTTTCACGATTGCAAAAAGATGAGAAACTAAAATAGAATGATACAGGAGCCCAAGAAATTGACAAGCAAGACGGCGTCCCACTAACGACTGAATTTATGTCCCCGAATATCCCTAATGTAAGTTGACAATCAAAAATACTAGAATGACCAATAATATTGCTACAAATACCCGTAGCTGTCTTCACACTGCTTAATCGTGCTCCACAAACACGGACAGGGCCATTTCTGCGTTAATATTGTGGTTGATGTTTGGAGGGGCGTCAGTGGCGGCCTGGTCACAAAATGTTTTTTCGGGCGCTCTACATCCACGTGATGTGATTTTTAGTACTGTTTTTCGTTGTTTCTAGCTATAAACCCTTGCTTTGAAATGACAGAAGCACAGCCACAATCCTGACAGTAGAAGGCTAAATGGACACGAATCCCTTTATGTACACTAAAGCATGTTAGCCCACCCTCACTATTCCTCTCTCTCAAAAACAAAATTAGCAGTGGCTTACCTCAGCTAAGCCAGGATATACGTAGTGTGATCTAAGGTTCACCTGTTTATTCTTAGCTTTCCTGGTTGTCTAGGATTACCTTGATTATCATGCTTACACCCCGACTCCTACACCCGGCCACCCCTCGCATGATCTTCAAGTGGACCGGGCCACCATGTGCGGAATGGATGCTGGCGAAGAAGCTGGGTGCGTGGGGCGTCACTGCTCCTCTCGCATGCGCAGCATGGCTCTCCAGCAGCCACGTGAAACTGCTCAACCTCGGCCGGTTTAGCTCACGCAACAAAGATCCATTTTCAGAGCCAAATTCCCATCTTCCTAGGCCCTTAAAAGCGTCTTCATGACCTTAAGCAGGAGGCGGACTATTAGCCTTCAACCCAGCGCCTGGGCTAATTGTGACTCATGCGGCATATTCTCCCCTGGTGAGCCTGGGGAAACATTACTGCGTTGTTGTTGCCCTAGCAATGCCACCGCCATGTTGGCCTTGAAGGCGTTATAATTGCCATGGCACCAATGCCAGGGCGCGCAGCTTGCGTGGGGGAGAGGTAACCCTCTCCTCTCTCATGCCGGTTGGATTCCTTCCCCCTTCCCCGAGTCCCCCCCATTCCCTCCCGGCAACCACCGCCGCCACCCCGCTGCCTCCAACGGGCAAGCCTCCCGGCCTGCTCCGCCGGCACGAAGCCACGCCGCTTGAGCAGTAACGACGCCAGCTCGAATATCACTTGAACACTTTATTCTCGTTACGTGCGCGAACGCGACGTGCGGCGAGAAACACCGATGACCAATAGAACACAGACAAGGTTGTCTGTCTTCAAGCACAGCACACGCACAACACAAGTCCCATCCTTCAGCTCAGCTTCACGTACGGCATACGAACGACGTTCTCACCTTTTGCTAACAGCACTCAGAGTCTTCGCGTTACGATTCATCCTGGTGTTGTTGGCGTCCCTTTTGTAGCACCGTAATGTCCGAGGGAGCACATACGAGAAATCGCCCACTACATGAGACGCGCGTCGGCCTCGCTGCTCGCCGTGCGGAAGCAGCAACTGCGGTGACCGTTATCGCGCATGCGCGCCCCCAGCGCGCCGGGGAGAAGCGGAAAGAAAAAAAAATGAGCGGAAGAGTGTTTCCCCAGCGCCACTGCCTCTAGGCGCGCAATAATAGAACCCAAACTAGAAAAAGTAGCATTGGCCTGCCTTAATCCAGCAGAGCGCAAGTGTGAAGTTGCGCCATGTGGTCCGCTGTGGTCGCAGCTGCTGTAAAACGTGCATAGGCAAAGGTTTACCACTGCTTCGTCGCCGCTTGGGCTCTCCGTCTCCCCATGGATGGCGTCCGGGCTCGGCAGTCTGCGCGTGCTTCAACTTTCGCCCATGGTAATTAGGTTTACAGGTATTAATAGGAGCCTGTTTTCTTTGTTGGTTTTCCTGCGGGGATGGGCGCAGACAGTTCTGCACTTGCTTGTAGGTACGACAATGCCGCTGCATGACAACATCTTGGGTTATCCGCAGCCATCATGTTATGCATTTTTCCTTGCATTTGTATAGGTATACAAGTGGCATTACGGGAGATATACGCTTCTAAATCAATGCTAGAGTAGCCGTTTTCTGCGGCGTGTGTATAATCAAATGTCCACTGTTCCCTCTTTTTAGTTCCCTTCTTCCCTTGTGCACTTTTATTTTACTGAAGCATTTGATAAAGTTTCACACACGTTACGTATCCTTAAGATAAGGAATATTCGTCTCGACGCTGGCACATTAAACTGGAGACAGGGCTACCTCGTGCATTGCCACCGATTTGTCGCATCTACTGATACCATTCAATCTTTGAACCCGGTTATTTCAGCTGCTCCCCAGGGCACCGTTCTTGGTTCCCTACTTTATCTCATCTACATCAACAATTCGCCTCCACCTGTTTCATCATCACTGCGTTTATTCACAGACGACTGCGTCATTTTTAGAGAAATGGATAATGATATTAACAAACGCACTCTCCATTCCTTCATCAATGCATTATCCCTTTGGTGCAGTACATGGCAGATGATATTAAATACGGAAAGTGCAAATCAATAGAATTTTGTCGTATGACTACTAACCCGCACTCATATTTCCTCGATGGGAACATCCTGGAACCTGTTACGTGATATAAACACTTGGGCTTCCATATAACTACTGACCTATCTTGGAATCTCCACAATAAAAAAATTGCAGAATCTCCACTCCGTTGATGATGGCGAGGGTGCGGAGTACAAAGACTCGAAATTACATCCAAGTTGCGCCCGACCATCATTCGATCTGAGCCGTGAGTTGCACCTTGATTATTCCCTAAATGAGAATGCAACTCACGGCCCAAATCAAATTTCGCTTGATTTTCGCTTGATGGTGGTGAGCGCACGGATGGACGCGGACAGACATTAGGAAGTCCTAAGATACTACGCACCGTTACAGGCCTACGACAGAGATCCAGCGGCATCAAAGAGCCCAAAAGAACACGCCGCTTGTCACCACTTTTTCGGACGGTTAAGATGTCGTTGGAAAGTTTTAGATGCGAAAGCATCGTATGGTCTCGGCATGTCTCGCGGCGGCTTCCGCACTCACACTGCGCATACGCAACTCTCCTCCTTACACCCACAGCTGCGCGATACTACACTATAAAAAAACATCCCCCTCGCGAGGGGCACGATCAAATGCAGAGCATTTCCGCGGGGGGCGCGCCTGCAAGTCGTATGGATTACGTATTGGTTGTTGTTGTAATTGTTGTCTTCCAGCGTAGACATTGTCGATGAAGTCACTGGTGAAACGTGAAACGTGCCGTGAACACCCTGCCGCGGCTATGACGCATAGTGGCGCGGCTATGACGCAACACAATCCACTTTAATCCAATCCAATCCAAGCGAATCCAATCGAATCCAATCCAATGCCCCTCGCGAGAGAGTGTTATAGCGCCAAAATCGCGCCACCACACGAACGCGTGATGTTGACGTCACGATCACGCCACAGATGTTAGCGACCGGAGCACGCGCGAACGACATATGTGGTTTAAGCGCGAACCGACCGCGGCGAGAGAGCGCGATGCGAGCGCCCCCACCTGTTCTTGCGCGGAACCGACTGTTGATCAGCGCTAACCCAACGCGGCGAGAGAGGGTGTTGCGCACGTCCCCACCTGTTGTGCGCACGAACCGAACGCGGCGAGAGAGGGCGTTGCAAGCGGAGAGAAGGCGAGCAGGACGCGGGGGAGAGGGCGCACCTGTGGCCGACGGTTGAATGAGTCAAGGATATATGGCGTGTTCGTACCCTTACATTCTGTGTCGGCTTTGTGGTGCAGTGGGTAGAGTACCATGTACCTTGCGTTCCGCCCGCAGAGTCATTGGTTCGAAACCTGGCGTCGGTAGGTATTATTTTTTTATATACTGTACGGGGAGCGATGCGGACTACGGACGCCAACGCGGGTGACATCGTGAGTTACTGAAATGCTCTGCATTTAAAAGAAATAGTTAGCGGCGCCCGGAATCGATCCCACGACTTTCTGGCCGCAACGGGAGGTACGCTGTGCTCTTCCCACTACGCTACAAATCCGGAACAGGAGCAAGTTCTACGAACGCGCCTTATGTCCTTGATTCATTCAAACTACGTCAAGAAGCTACTGATACAACGAAGGCACGCGAAGCTGAACGTCAACGGGAACGACGAACTGAAAACTTTAGAGGAGGGTGATGAATTTCCCGTGGGAAAGTTGAGGCGGGAAGCGCCACGCGCCTTGCAGCTCAACCAGCCCCGTCCGCAGCGCCTCTGATGCTGATTGTGGCAGGATGCCCCTAGGGATTGGCCACCCAAAGAATCCATCACGAGATAGGTTCGCGTTCAAACACCGTCGTCATCTTCTCGTAGTGGAACCGCCGAAGAAGAAGGTAAAGACAAAGCTGCGAAGAGGAGGGCGTGTACATTGCTCTCAGCCGGTGCACCAATGTCAACAACCTCTACCTCACCAAAGCTGACGGAGACTACCGATTCTACCACAGAGACAACATCGACAAGAATATGATGGACGAGTTTCGGCGCCTCGAGAACCACCGCCTACTCACCGTAACACAACAGCACTTGCGTGCCTTTGCCACCGGTGTGGACCCGGACGTGGAATTCCCTCTGGCGCTAGTAAAAACCAGATCACTCAACATAACGGCAACACAATGGAACCACACGGAACCGCCACGATGCTTCGCATCCTCATCAGGGTTCCCCACGGGAAGATGGTGTAATTTTTTGTGTGTCTCTTAAAACAGAAAAGTTTGGGTTATGCTCTAGCGATGGTCGTCGGCTCGCTCGGTTTTTCTTTTTTGGGTGTGTAGGGCAGAGCGAGGGAGGGGGTGTTGGTGAACGCCGTAAGCTAAGTATATTCTTCATTTAGGAAAAAATGTCTTCCGTCACGCCCCACTTAACGTTGCGTGTTGTCACTCTCAACGCGCGTGGAATAGCCGATCGCAAGCGACAAAGTCAGCTGTGCGGTATTATAAATGACCAAGACCTTGATATAGTCGCTTTGCAAGAAACGAAACTTGAAAGGGAAGGAAGTACTCAGCGCACGGTACATAGTTTTTGTTGACGTTATCAAGTTTGTGCAAAAGTGGGCTTCTCAGCTCGGTGCATCTTGTTAATTCGCCAGAGTATTGGGGCGGCGGTTCCAGCCGTCACATCTGATACGAGTGGGCGGATGGTGGTGTGATCTTGTTTTTGCGTCGAAAGAGTGGCGGGTCATTTGCGTGTATGCGCCGATAATGGTCGATGAATGACAAGGTTTTCTTGAAGAGTGTTGTGCTTTGGTCGATACAGAACGTGCTGTAACTGTGCTTGGAGATTTCAATTGTGTGTGTGCCGCTCGCGATAAATGGAGCACCACCCACTTTCATGACGGAAGTACTGTAGTTCTGGATGAAATTGTGGCTGATTTTGGCTTGGAGGATGTGGGCAATTTGATTAGTGGTGCACATCAGGTGCAGTTTACCCACTTCCAGGGTGTCAGCCATGCTCGGCTGGATGGGGCGTATGTCTCGCTAGAGCTTGTGCCTGACTGGTGCCAGTACGTTGCCCTGCCTATATGCTTTAGCGATCATTGCCTTACTTCATTTTCACTCGGTAGGCCAGAGAAGAAAGCGTGAAAGTTTAACTGGGATTTGTGGAAGATGAATAGTAAGCTAGTACAGGATGAAGAATTTGTAGCAAAAGGGAGTGAGACAAACTTGACTTTCCAGTGAGAAATGCTGAAGCAGAACGTTAAGATAAAGGTACTAGAAAGGTCTAGTGTTTTCAGAAATAATAAAATTAAAAACGACAAGGTGATTTGTGAAAATTTAAAAAAAAGCTCAAAGAATAGGAGTGCGAATCACCAGGGCTTTTAAACAGGACATTATCACTGAAAGCCCAGTTGGAGGCCATGGAAGAAGAAACGTATCAGGGCGCATTAGTGTGAGCGAGGGAGGAGAAATTGCTTCTGGGTGAAGCCCCCAATAAGAGGGCCATTAGTTCGGAGAAACAATATGCTAACAGAAACATGATAACTGATATTGACTATAAGGGTGCGGTGTCCAAAGACCAGCAAGTAATCAAGCGTGTGTTTGGCGAGTTCTACAATAACTTTTTTGCACGTCATCCCATAGACCCGAAGGTTTTCAGGGAGGAGTTCATCACGCCACTGCCTGTTGTAGAGGACGAAATGAGGATATATTTTGAGGCCTCTATTACAATCGATGAGGTAAAGCAAGCCATTTCTGAGCTACGTCCGGGTAAAACCCCAGGCCCTGATGGTTTTTGTGGTGCCTTTCACAAGGCTTTCGTGCATGAACTCAGCCCCATCCTTTCTGCATTATATTAAGAGGCCTATGAACTTAAAACTTTGCCCCCATCCTTTTCGAAATCTCATACCATGCTCATCCCAAAAACAGAGGATCTAAGGGAGTTGATGAGCGTAAACGCGTATAGTTACATAGCTTTAACAAATGTGAACAGTTAAAATAACCGTTCCGGTGCCTATAATAACCGCTGCGTCACGTATGCTGCGGGTGTTGTGTATAGCATTCCTTTCCAATGTGGCTGAACTTATGTTGGGCAAACTGGATTTTGTATCAATGTGCGTTTGAGAGAGCATGAATTGTCATTAAAGGCAGTCCATCTGCCCATCTTTCTTCACACTGTGCTGCTTTTAGCCGCTGTAAACCGAAGTTTCGTGCCACAAATTTATTTGGGCACCATAAGCAAATGCCCCGCGAAATTATGGAAGCGTTCCACGTGGCTGAAAGGGGAGCTAAGCGTGTTGTTAGATAGGCGAGCGTGTGTCCCTCGATTGAGCAGTGGGAGGAAGTGCTGGCCCGCTCTAGCCTCGAAGAGCAGCTTCGGCTGATCCACCGTGCTGAGGCGGCTGGACGCTCCAACGGGGTCCAGAACTGAGGAAACCTGCCCTCTTGACTCCTCTCATTAAATAAAGCTTATTCTCTCTCTCTCTCTCTTACTCTCTCTCTCTCCTCTCTCCCTCTCTCTCATCACAATGAGATTGCCTATCTGCGTGGGCTTTAATTGTCACTGGTTTTTTATCTAGTTGACTCCTCACCTTGGTACCTGTCAGCTTGTTCCGCTCATGCGCAGTGATTTTTATTGCTTTGTGCTGTGTGTTTATATTCACCATTGTTGATATTGAACTTTATTTGTTATACTAGCAGCCGCCATTGTCTTCAACTTCCTCTGTCTTCGTTTACATTCAGGCTGGTTCAATACACGAATAAGCAGATATCCCAGAGGCATGTGCCTCTAAATAGGACAGCATGACATGTACGACATACATCGAGCACTCAGGTGTATTTCATTTGCCATCGATTGATTGTGAGGTTTAACGCGCCGACGCAACGCAGGCGATGGGGCGCGCCGTAGTGGAGGGCTCCGGATTAATTTTGGCCACCTGGGGATCTTCGACGTTCGCAGAAATCTCGAACACACTGGCGTTTTTTGCTTTTCGCCTCCATCAGAAAAGCGGCCGCCGAGGCCTCGTGCTCTGCAGCAGATCGCCTTAGCCACAGAACCACCGCGGCGGGTATTTCATTTGCCATCAGTTGAATCACCCTTAACGTTTCCTGTCTTGTTTCTTCAGCGACCAGATTTGGTGGCTTCTTATACCTGCTATAAAAAGTTGTTTACAGTGGTCAATAAACCCCATTCACATAATGACGTTAAGTCAACGCAATTTATCATTGCCCAATACCCGCTGCAAGTACAGTCTCTTCGTTGTCAGGTATTCAGCACAGCACATAAAGGAGCCACACCTCCTCTAAAAAACACGTACGAAGGGGAGCAGTCAAAGCACCAGTCCTTCCAGCAAAGGTACGACTGAGGCCACCCTCACATTCACCATAGCTACTGGATGCAAAACACGTGTCCAATAATTCCGGATGACACCACACTCATGCCTTTGATGAGGAATGGCGATACATGACGCTTAGTTCCAACTGCCTTTGTCCGCGCCTACAAACGTGCCCATCACGTCCTGTTACAGTCGCCATGTTGGCTACTAGAACTGTAAAAGGCTTGGGATGGCTTGGGTTGACTTCGCTGTAAGCTTGGTTAAAATTTCTACCTCTGCCCTCGGCATTTAAAGCTAAGTGATTTAAAAGTAGTCATATAATCTGCGGAGAACTTCTGGCAGAACAATTTACCTTCTTTACACAGGCAGACCATACCGTATTATTCAAAACAATATATTTTTTCTACTATTTCGTTTTTATGTTTGATGCAGTTCGCTTTTTGGAGCGGAACATTAGGTGCCTCTGTTTTTTCTTAGATTCTAATAACCAAAGGTCTAGTTTAATGCTAAATTTTTTTAGAGGTGTCAAGTCCTATATACCAGGTAAACAGTGAAAGACATGTTTCGAAGGAGGCCTGAAGAAACTAGCGAGACAGCTCTTATTTGGGCAAGAGGACTCAAGGTCAAGTGGGCAATGGAGATTAGTGGTAGGGGTTTCTATGGATCAGCATATTGCCGCGAACCATACATTGGGTTTGTTTATTTGTGTTTTGCTTTTACCGCCCGGCTGCGCCGGTCTGTGTTATCTCTGCGCCAAGGGAAGCGCGTGTTCCATTCTTTCTTTCTGTGCCGCATCTGTTTATCTGTCGTGATAGGGAGAGCATTCCGATCTAACGTGAACAGCCCAGAATAATCTGGTCGCTTCTCTTACCGACGTCATTAGAGAAGAAGTGCAGCAAGCGCTGGGAACTTCAACGACGCCAGTAGCACCTCGCGAGCCGCAAGCCATGACCTACGCGGCTGCTGTACATCGCCCTCGCCCACCTGCACCCTATCGTCACGAGGCTCCGTACCGTCGTCCCTCTCGCCGGCCCGACCACCTGCGGCGCAACCCCCTGCCCCAAGGAAGACCGACGTGTGGCGAACGTCCGACAATCGTCCGCTGTGCTACCACTGCGGAGAGGCCGACCACGTCTACCGTCGCTGCCCCTACAGGAGGCTCGGTTTGCGAGGGTTCTCCGTCGACGCACCCCGCCCCCGAACTGGCCAGCGCCCATCGGAGATCGAAGAGTACCTGTCCAACACCAGCCGTCGACCAGCCCGTTTCAACCGTTCGCCGTCACCCTACCCATACCAGTCGCCGAACCGCCGTAGCAATGCTGAGTTCTCACGTGGAAGGTCCCCCAGCCCACGCGGGGGAAACTAAAAGCAGCAACTTCTGGAGGTAAAGTTGCACGATCGCGGAAAAATGAAAACCCTCCAACGACGCAACGACTCGCGGAAAACAGTGACTCGCAACATGCCCTCATCCCGACGATCCGACCCAGACCTGACGAGACTTCCGTACACGACGACAGCTATACGCCGCGACGCGCACCCGACCGGACCGAGACGTCCGCTGAGAAGGCGATGACAACGACGACGCACAGTTGCCCGACCGTCAACACGCACAAGCCGAGATGCGACGCCCCGACGCACCCGGAACTCGAGGAAGGCGGCATCCGACGTCAAGGTGTCCATCGACGGCTTTGATGTAGTCGCCCTCGTAGACACGGGAGCCGACTACTCCGTGTTGAGCGGACCATTTGCGTCTAAGCTGAAGAAGGTTATGACCAGATGGACGGCTCCGCACATACGCACAGCAGGAGGCCACCTCGTGACGCCAAGTGGAACGTGCACATCGCGCGTCACCATAGACGGCACGACGTACCCTGCGGTGTTCGTCGTTTTGCCCAACTGCTCCCGCGACGTAATTCTCGGAATGGACTTTTTGACGGACAACGGCGCAATAATCGATCTGCAGACGAAGTCGATAACGTTTCCTCCGACCACTCCATGACGCCGGAATCGAACCCCGAAATCCGTGCAGCTGTAAGGATAGCCGATGATCATGTCACCCTGCCACCCCGCGCAAGTTTGATGATCACCGTCTACTGTGAAGGTGCTGCTCCTGACGTTGACGCTATCGTGGAGAGTGACCAAAGGTTGCTTCTTGACCGCGGTGTGTCTGTCGCAAGAACATAAGACTTGGGACGAAGTGCTCCCGTATGTCACGTTTGCGTACAACACGGCTATCCGGGAGACGACGCAGCTGACGCCGTTCGAGCTTGTCTACGGTAGAAGGCCGACTACGATGCTCGACGCCATGCTTCCGCACGTAGAAGACGACGACCTCAACGCCGACGTCCACGGAATCTTCAACGTGCGGAGGAGGCCCGCCAGCTTGCTCGAGTTCGTATAACGGACCAGCAGCTGGTGGATGCGGGCCGCTACAACCTCCCGACGCCGAGGACGCCGAGTACCAACCAGGGGATCGTGTGTGGGTTTGGACTCCCATCCGACGACGCGGGACTCAGTGAGAAGCTCCTGCGACGGTATTTCGGACCCTACCAGATTCTACGACGTGTCGGCCAACTTACCTACGAGGTGATCCCCGATGGTGATTCCGGAACATCACGACGACGCACGCGGCCCGAAGTCGTCCACGTGGTTCGCTTAAAACCTTTCTACGGACGATAACGAATTTATTTTTATTTTCGGACTGTCGCTTATGTTAGCATCGGGTCGATGCACTCTTAGAGGGGGGGGGTAATGCCGCGAACCATACATTGGGTTTGTTTATTTGTGTTTGCTTTTACCGCCCGGCTGCGCCGGTCTGTGTTATCTCTGCGCCAATGGAAGCGCGTGTTCCATTCTTTCTTTCTGTGCCGCATCTGTTATCTGTCGTGATAGGGAGAGCATTCCGATCTAACGTGATGTTCTCGATGTGAATCGACGTTTCGAGAACCACGCGCACCGAAAGATAAAAAGCCTGCAGTGCGGACGCCGGGGCATTCGATTCTGCGACGCTCGCTGACGCAAGTCACTTTGTTGACCGCTGCTTCGCCGCCTCTGTATTCTTTTGAGTTGTTAGGGGAGCACAAGTTCGCTCCAATAAACTTGTTTCTCCTGCAAGACAACTGCGTCGTCCTTGGCTTCGTGACAATATCTTGAGGGCTCATCGGCGTTCTCAAAGTGGGACAAGTGGGCCCTCTCGGTAAGCTGAGATAAGTCGTGTGGGGGAAGAAAGCAGAATTATGGATCTGCAGTTGCCGGGCTAGACCAATTTAATATGGGCAGTCAGCAATGCGAGGCAAAATGGAGGAGTCCACTGCAAGAGCATCGATGTGTGTGGGGTGGGCATTCGGAAGAACTGTAAAGGAAAGCATACATGAGATGTGTAACGTTTTTTTTTTGAAACACAAGCACAAATGTTTATAACCTATGGAAAAATAGCTATCTTTGTACTGTCTAAATTTTCCCCGCTAAAAACAAACGCTATACATGCATCAGCTCGGCATATAGAGGCTGTACCAACAATCCCAAAATACATGGACATTAAATTATAGTCTGTTTTTTGTTGGTGTATCGGTTAAAAACTACCGAAGCAGCACCACTTACATGGAACACGCCGAATCTAAAATGCCGTGACACAAAAAAATGCAATAGGCATGCATTCTTTTATCAACCAAGAGCAACCATGTACAGCTTGAAAGACAAGTTTGCGTGTTTCCCCAGCCTGGTGCATGCAGCTTCTGTGTGGTGTGTGCTTTTGTATAATGCTGCCGTTCATAGGAGCCTGATTTTTGAAATAAAGATTCTCGTACCCCAACTGCCGGCTATAATTTTGCTACACGCACAGGACGAGTAAAACCACAATGTGTAATGTTCAGTTCAGACATCGTTCCAACTGGCACCAGTGAGTTTCTCCGAATTATCTGCTGGCTTCAAATAAGCTATTAGCAGAGGCATGCTGGGAGAGTTAGAAGCCCTGACGGGAGAAACTGAAGCCTAGTTTCGGCCAAGTGAAGCCTAGTGTTTAACAAGTGAAGATCAGATGAGACCACCTGAAGCCCAGTTTGTCCTACCTGCACCCTTGTTGTGTCAAATTAGGCTCAGTTTGCATTAACCGCCACCAAGTTGGCCCCAACTGAAGCCAAGTTTCGCCAACGTGCAGCTTAGTTGAGACAAAAAAAGCTACCAAAGGCCAAGTAAAACCAGTTCAGAAATTACTTCGTTGGTTTGCCAGAACTAAGTAACATAAAAACTTCTGAAATTTTGAAATCCTAATTTATTACAACTCTGGGCGACACATACTGTGTGTTATATCTAGCAGTTATTTTACAGGCCAATCATATATTTGACACACAAAAAGTCGCCAAAATTGTCCTGGCTGGTTCTAAATTTAGGTTCAGCCAAAAAGCTGTATAACTGGTCGTACCACCACCAAGGCTTCATTCAGCTTTTAAAACTTGTGCTTAGACTGCCATTATACTGTTTTTTCGCAAACCAGTAATTAGTTTATGAACGCATGCATTTTTGGTTTGATCCCCAGTACTTAACCTCTTTTTTAAAATATGCACCACTAGACTCATGCTTACCCGTGGTTACAAAAGTTTGAAAACGGGTTAGGTACTTCTGCAGACAATTTGTGCTGAGCAGAAAGAGGTGCAGAAATAAACATTTTTCGGTTTTAGCAGCGTGCCTCTCAGGGCTCCTTTGTCAGCCCCCAGCTTAGGCTTTCAAGTGTGCTGACTGTCTTTCATTGGTATTTGTAGACGTAGGGTAGTTAGGCATCGCTCTAGAGGCTGCCCCTGGCCAGTTATAATGCCGAAGACAAATGTAATGCGGATATAAATCTCGCCTAATATACCGTCCGCTCATTAGGACCGATGTCCTGATTGAAAGGACATCTCCCTCGCGAGGGGCACGATCAAATGCAGAGCATTTCCGCGGGTGCGCGCCTGCAAGTCGTATGGATTACGTATTCGTTGTTGTTGTTGTTGTAATTGTTGTCTTCCAGCGTAGACATTGTCGATCAAGTCGATGGTGAAACGTGCCGTGAACCCCCTGCCGCGGCTATGACGCAACGTGGAGCGGCTATAACGCAACACAATCCACACAATCCACTTTAATCCAATCCAAATCCAAACCAATCCAAGCCAAGCCAATCCAAGCCAATCCAATCGAATCAAATCCAATGCCCCTCGCGAGAGAGTGTTATAGCGCCGAAATCGCGCCACCACACGAACGCGTGATGTTGACGTCACGATCACGCCACAGATGTTAGCGACCGGAGAGCGCACGGGTTTAAGCGGGAACCGACCGCGGCGAGAGAGCGCGATGCGAGCGCCCCCCAACTGTTCTTGCGCGCGAACCGAACGCGGCGAGAGAGGGTGTTGCGAGCGCAGAGAAGGCGAGGAGGACGCGGGGGAGAGGGCGCACCTGTGGCCGACGGTTGAATGAGTCAAGGATATAAGGCGCGTTCGTAACCTTCTACTCTGTGTCGGCTTTGTGGCGCAGTGGTTAGAGCGACGTGCACCCTGCGTTCCGCCCGCAGAGTCGTGGGATCAAAACCTGGCGCCGGTAAGTATTATTTCTTTATATAGTGTAGGGGGAGCGATGCGGACTACGGACGCCAACGCGGGTGACATCGTGAGTTACTGAAGTGCTCTGCATTTAAAAGAAATAACTTTTCTTTTCTCTGGAAAGGCTTCTCGGTGGGACCAGCGTGGATTGCACCGGGCTACCTCCTACTAGTAGAGGGAACCGAAGTAGATGGCCTAAGATGGCATAAGTAGAGGCTCGGCCATAGGTCCGAAGGCTCACTCATAAGTGCACTCACACACCCCCAGTGAGCCTCGCCATCGTTTCGGGCTGGCGAGTGCAAGAGATTGCAGCCGCCACTGAGTCCCGCTCCACACTCGCCAGTGCAAGCGACATTCTCCGCGAGCCCCGCTCACCACTCACGGGTGGACTCGCGCTACTTGCATTATTGGCGCGGCTTACCGCGGTGAGCACAATCTTGTCTTCACTGCACTTCACTGCACTTCTGCTATGAGGCACCATGGAATTAACTCCGGGTCGCGTGTTGATTTAGGAATATGACTTGGATGAACAGTTACGCTGTAATGCATGGATGCTCTTCCATGCCATGACTCAGGGAGGGAGTGCTGCGCACACTCGCGTGCGAGTGGTGATTGGGAGTAGTGAGCCCGAGTGACTGCGAGCGGCGACGTGAAGGGGTGCGCGTGAGCACGAGTCAGTGAGATTGGTGAAGACGTGTGGGGGCTGACAAATAGCCCTAAGCCGCATGCTGCTAAAACCGAAAAATGTTTATTGCGACCAAAAGAAGGACACCAGACTCAACAAAAGAGAATTTAAAAAATTTATATTCTCGCATTCAAAGTCATGGTAATTCCAAAGCAGCAACGTGCGCCGTGAAACATCAATAATATAAACACAGCAATACCTGCAAACTGAATAACACGGAAATGCCAGGTGTTATTGGGGCGCACAAAGCGATATAGGCCCCAAATTGTTCGCCACATTTATGGGCGTTCTCGCAGTCAATTATTGTGCCACCTATAATGCTGTGGTCTCTGTCAAAATATTGAAGCGTGTGCGAAATCTCTACCGGATACTAACGACGGTTCAACTCGAACTCCATAGCCTTACAGCATAGCCAAAACTGCCGACAAAAAACATTAAAAAAGAACGCAACCCCCGTGCGTCACTTGCAACGATCAACCAATAAAAGTTTGTATAGAGCCCAGCGGGGCTTGTTTTGCCCAATCGTGACACAGTTTGGGAAACGAATATCCAGTCCTAACGAAATCAATATTTCAATCTTATAATCACGAAACCAGTGCTGTATGTCGAATGGTTGCGCTGCCTTGCTGCAGCCTTCTTGCATAATATAGAAGTCGTAGTAACGCTATAGCAACACTTCGATGTAGCATGTTTGCAATTAGCAGCACTAAACATATAAAACGCCTGCTGGCGTGCGCGAAACAATCAACTGATTTTAGTACATCCACAGACAACGTCATGAAAGCAAGACCCTCTTGTCCGAATCACGCCAACAAATGTGAAACAGCCGTATTCTGGGTCGCGGCCTGACTCGAGACGAGGATGCCTTTGCGGCGGCTTCGATGATCTCCCGCAGTCGGTTCACGGTGAGCAGCCGGACCTCTTGCATTGAGAGGGCACGGTCATGGTCCCTCTGGACGACCTCTTTCACCTTGACTCTCATGAGCGAATCCATGCCCAGCTCGCCGAGGCTCATGTCTGGCCTTAGGCACGACGGGTCCTTAACGCCTGCGATGTGAAAACGCCGAGATTTAGCTCGGCCGATGTATTAACATAAAGCGTCGACATCGCGGTGCAATGATTTTAAATAACACAAAGAAACTTCTGCGGTAAAGCCACAGCCCTTATTGGCTACGTTCATCATCATCATCATCATCATCATCATAATCATCAGCCTATCTACGCCCACCGTAGGGCAAAGGCCTCTCCCATTACATTAATCTCCAATTTCCACGGTCCTGTGCTAACTCCGACCAATTTATCCCTGCAAACTTCTTGATCTCATCTGCCTATCTAACTTTCTTCCGCCCCCTGCTTCGCTTGCCTTCTCTACGGATACACTCTGTTACCCTTAATGACAACGGTTATCTTGCCTTCGCATTAGATGCCCGGCCCACGCCCGTTTCTTCCTCTTAATTTCTACTAATATGCCCTTAACACGCGTTTGTTCCCTGACCCACTCTGCTCTCTTCTTGTCGCCTAATGTTACACCTATCATCTTCCGTTCGCTTGCTCGCTGAGTCGTCCTCAATTTAAGTTGAACCCTATTAGTGAGCCTCCAAGTTTCTGCCCCGTAGGTAAGTACCGGTAAGATGCAGCTGTCATACACCTTCTTCGTCAGGGACAACGGTAGGCTGCCATTTATTATCTGAGAATGCCTGCCGAATGCACTCCACCCCGTTCTTATCCTTCTAATTATCTCTGCCTCATGGTTGGGATCCGGGGTCACAACTTGGCCTAAGTAGGTATATTCGCTTAACACTTCCCCTGCCTCGGTACCTATCTCAAACCGCTGTGCTGTCCCGATGTTATTGATCATTACTTTGGTTTTCCGCATATGAATTTTCTGGTCCAGGCTTCTACTCTGTTTGTCCAGTGCGGTAAGCATGCTTTGTAATTAGTCCCCCGAGTCACTTTTCAAGGCAACGTCATCACCAAAGCTCAGGTTACTCAGATATTCTCCATTAACCCTTACTCCCACCTTTTCCAAATCCAATGTTCTGAATACTTCTTGTACACATGCTGTGAATAACATTGGCGAGATTGTGTCTTGTTGTCTGACGCCTTTCCTCATATAAATTTTACTGCTCTCCTTGTGGAGGATGATGGTAGCTGTAAAACCATTGTAAATATCCTGTAGTATTCTTATATAACGCTCGTATACACCCTGGTTCCGCAATGCCTGAATGGCTCCTGATGTTTCGACCGAATCAAATGGTTTCTCATAATCTATGAAAGCTATATATAGGGGTTCAGTATACTCAGCGCACTTCTCTATCACCTGATTGATCGTGTGAATATGGTCCATTGTTGAATAGCCTCTACGGAACCCTGTTTGTCTTTAGGTTCACTGAGATCTAAGGTTGGCTACGTTAGCTGCGTTAGTGCCGTAGTTGGCCATGTGTTCTTAGTTGGCGCACGTTAATCCCAGCCAACTGTACAACCGCTTGAAGCCTTATCGAGCGTACCCCAAGTACTGCACGTACGCTGTCTACGATTACTTAACCAATTATCATAGTTACCGCAGGACACAATACTGAGAAAAGGAGCAGCTAAATACTCTTTTATCTCTTGCTTGTGCCTTAAATGCACCAAAATTGGATTAGCTTATGAAAAATGCAGCTGGGCCACAATTTCTTATTGTGAAACTTATCATGTAACAGGCAATCTGCGCCCCACTATTCCGATATTGACTCACTCTTCAAGTCTGAAAAGGTTCCGTGTGATGCCCACCTTGAATACTGGAGCTCTAGATAATGATGTTAGGTCGTTAGAAAGCATTGCGAATATTTTGGGCAATGCTTGTTTCCGTAAGTGCCCCGTGCACGTGTGTTCTGTTGCACAATATTTTTGCAACCTACATTTAGTTTAGTCTTACGGCACTTCTATTTCTCCTACAACATATTATGCGGGCCAACCCAGCGCAATGTCACTTATGTATTAACCACAAGAGCGCGGAAAGGCCACCCTCTCACCAGGGATCAGAGAATCCACCTGTCCACCTGACTCTTGAAGCTGGCTTTGAGATGCCAAGAATATTTTTTAGCACAGAAAGTTGTAGATAGTGGGGTCACCATACAGAGTTTTGTAGGGCTGTGTAAGCGAACGTAATGCTTTGGCGATAGAAGATGTTCTTGGTTTGGCCCAACAGAATTTGTTCCCATGTTTTTGTGCCATACCCAGCTGATATGGCACACTGATGGTAGAAATTACAGGGTTATATGGCTCTCCAATGTACACAGTTTGAAGGACATATCAGTACCAGGAGATGTAACCAAGCTATAAACAATACACAGTTTTACGTTTATTACACGGAACTTGAATTGCTGTTCTCCTTGCACACAAAACGGAGAGTAAAATTCAAAGAACTTCATTTTTATGCATTTTTTTTATTCCCCTTCAGCGCAGTAGATCTCAAATATTTTAAAGTTACTTTACGAGGAAGTGTCTTCCGAGAACGGCATTACAATACTTACCGCCATTACTAGGCGGAAAATGCTTACTCAAAAAGCTTGTACTCTCTTGAGCTGTTCATATCATATCATATCATATCATATCATACCATATACTCGCAATAACAGTTGTTGAGGAAACACCAGGGAAACGCAGATTTTGGTTATACCTGAAGCGTGTTTGGCGACAAAAAGCAATAGTTTTTTGTTAGGTTCCTATAGCTATAGTTTAATCTAAAGCCTAGTTTATTGTTCAGTGCATCAAAATGTTTATATTCCAGAAAAGCTCCTGATACCTCCAGGTTTAATTAGTCTATGTGCTGTGGAGCGTACTTACAACGTGCGTTGGTGTTTACGCGGGTCCAAATAATTTTTATAAGTCAAAGCAGTGGGAGTAGAGAGATAGAGTATGGGGGGCGATGCGCACAGTTGCATTTGTAATCGCGTACGCCGAGTAAGGGCTACGTCTTCTGGTGTGTTTACCGCACAATGCTGAGCTATCGAAGTTTAATTCGAAACAGCGTTCTTCTCTATATCTGCTCAGCCACGGTTTCCTTTGGAAAAGCTGTATGAGTCTTGTACAGTCGCCTGGGAATTTTGGGTGGAAGTTGGAGCAATTTTACCGCCCCCTTTCACCACGGCTGTACCCCACACCTAAACCTTCCTGCGCTAAAAATTGCCTCATGAGAAAAAGCCAGTGTGCCCCACACAGCCTCATTCTTAAAAATCCAAGCTTCCCGTCCATCCGTACCTCTCTTTAACACAAAGCGCTGCTTCCAAAAGAGCCACCTAATCGTTAACAAACTCTCATTAGTGTACCCCAATCATATACCTGTTTATTATTTATTTATTTATTTATTTCGGTACCTTCAATGCCCAGGGGGCGTTACAGAAGGGAGTGGGTTTCTTTTTTACAAGGTATTGAAAAAATATATATACAATAAGGGGAAAATATACAAAGCAAGAATAGATGCGATGCCTTAAAGGCAAGAGCGAAAAAGTAAACAAATCACAGGAGGTAAAAACTATACATATACATATATATATATACATACATACACACATATGCATATATATACATTCATATACACATACACGTACATACACACCGAGAAAAAAAACACTTGGTGCGGAGGGAAATATAACTCAAAAGCTGGGGAGTTATACAAAGACAGTTGTGAAAAAAAAGACTATGTAAGAAAATTAAAAAAACTTCATTATACAATGCACAAGTGACGTTCAACTGCCGAACGAAATGCGCGCGCATCTGTGATTGTAGCTATTGAAGTTGGCAGGCGGTTCCACTCATCTGATGTTTTTGGTATGAAGGAATGGAAGCACAGATTAGTACTGCAGTGAGGGACGTTTACTTTGAAAGGGTGATCAACGCGCGATGATAAGTACGACGGGCTGGAAAGGAGTTCATTTTTTAGTTGTGGATTGAAGTGATAAATTTTGTGGAACAAGTTGAGTCGAGACACCTTTCTGCGCACGGAAAGATTCGGCAGATTTAAGGTTCGTTTCATTGAAGTTACGCTCGCTTTGCGGTAGTAGTTAGTTAGGATAAAGCGTGCACTACGGTTCTGTATGGATTCTATTGCATTAATAAGGTAATCTTGTGCTGGGTCCCATACCGAACAGGCATACTCGAGTTTAGGGCGAATTAGGGTTTTGTAAAGGATTAGTTTCAGATCGGAAGGTGCCATAAAAAAATTACGTCGCAGATAGCCTAGTGTTCGGTTTGCATTACTAATTATATAATTCACGTGTGTTTCCCAGGATAGGTTGTTGGTTATGTGTACTCCTAAATATTTGTATGTTGCTGTTGTTTCAAGTTGGTGGCCATGAATGTTGTATGATGTTGGTGACCTTTCAGAAATATTGGAACGTCGCGAGATTCTCATAATTTTACATTTGTTAGTGTTCAAACGCATTTTCCAAATGTCACACCAAGTCGATATCCTATCAAGGTCAGGTTGTAGTGCGGATGGATCAGACGTTGATGACATCACTCGATAGAGCACGCAGTCATCTGCGAATAATCTAATGGAAGAGGTTATGGCGTCAGGTAAGTCGTTGATGAAAATAAGAAACAGGAGAGGGCCGAGTACAGAGCCTTGCGGCACACCTGAAGTGACTGAACAATAAGAGGAATCGTAATCGTTGGCTGTTACAAATTGTGATCTGTTCGATAAAAAAATTTCAATCCAAGCGAGAATTTGGGGGTCAATGTTTAGTTTACGCAGTTTTTGACAGAGCAAGTGATGGGAAACAAGATCAAACGCTTTGGAAAAATACAAAAAAATACAATCAACAAAATTACCATCATCAAGGGCACAAAAAAGGTCGCGTGTAAAGGAAATTAATTGTGTTTCGCAGGAAAATGTTTTCCGAAATCCATGTTGGTGTGGAGAAAAAAATGAATTATTTTCAAGAAACGTAACGAGGCTCGAGTAAATGATGCGTTCAAACAGCTTGCATGAGATGCTGGTCAATGAAATTGGGCGATAATTAAGAGGGTTATGAACGTCCCCGGATTTAAATAACGGAACAACTTTGCCAATTTTCCAATCGTCGGGTAATTGACAAGAATTCAAAGATTGAGAAAAAATTTCCCCTAGAATTATGGAAGAATAAACGTCTATGTTTTTCAAAATTTTAGAATTTATACCATCAATTCCCGACAATGAGGAAAGTTTTAATTGGACTATGAGTGGAACAATTCCAACCCAGTCAACCACCAAAGGCTCCATTGGAGGAAAGTTTGAAGTTTCACAGGAGTATGCCTGATCATGTGGCTGATGCGGTATAAAGACCTTTCTGAATACGTCATTCAGAAGAAAACAGCTTTCAGAGCAGGGTGCAATGTCGCCGTTTTCATCTATTAAAGATATTACATTGTTCTTCGTTCCCCAATGACGTTCCAAAACTTCTTCGTGTTATGTAGAAGCAGAGAAGGGAGGGTGTCATGAAAAAAAACACGCTTTGCGTTTTTGACTGCGTTTTTGAATTCCGAATTGACACTACGATACGCAGACCACATGATCCGGTTATCACTCTTTCTTGCCTTGCAAAACAGCCTTTTCTTCTTATTCAAGAGACGGTGAAGGGAAATGTTGAACCATGGGGACCGATGGGTGCAGGAAATGAGCCGTAACCGTATATACTTTTTGATTAATGAGTGCATTTTATTTTTGAAAAGATCCCAGTTTGTAGCTACAGTACGTTCGTAAAATGTGACCATATATTCAACAAGAAATGCTTCCAACTCTTTGTTGATCGACAAAAAGTCAGCTTTTCGATAATCACGGACGTACTTGGGCTTGCTAACTCTAGTATTTGTACTGGCTTTAACCGCGAAGTTGATGAAACAGTGATCGCTGAGCCCTGGCGTGCAAGTGAGTGAGTGAACAAGGTCGGGGGAAGTGGTTAAAACCAGATCAAGCCCATTAGCGCTTGTTAGTGTAGTGCGGGTTGGTTGGGTAACAAGTTGTGATAAAGTAAAGTTGGAACACAAATCTACAAACTGGGCAGCTTCGGATGAGGGGCCTGAAACACTGAAGGAGGGTCCAGTCCAAACTATTGAGGGGTAGTTGAAATCCCCCAGCAGAAAAAGCAACGATTTAGGAAATCTTATGATAATATTATTTAGTACGTCATGAAGGTCATTACAAAATGACGAGGGGGCGTTCGGTGGTCGGTAACAAACACAAAATATTGCGTCATGGTGTTTTATGCGAATACCCGCGCAAACTAGCTCTAATGGAGATGAAACTGGAACAGCGAAAGACTGCAAATAGTCCGCGATTGCAATAAGTGCGCCTCCCCCCAATCTTGTGCCTCGATCACATCGATAAAAAGGAAAGGACTTTTGGCAATGAAGAATTTCGCTGTTTGATACCTTGGCAGATAGCCAAGTTTCCGTAAGTGCCACAACATCTGCGTTACACGTATCAATGAATGAAGAAAGGTCATCACGTTTATTTAAGACACTGCGAATATTAGAAAGCAAAAATGTGATTTCACACACGGAGTGAATTTTACCTAGCTATGACTGAAGTGGAGGGCGGAGCTGGGGGTTCTACGCAAACAGCATTGCTTCCGGAAACGCCATCGCTATGAACATTTATTTCACACACACTATCAGAAGATTGAACGTAAACGTAACATTTCTTGTTGATAAGAACTTTGTTGTAGCGAACTCAAAAAGGCTCTGACCGCTGGCTTACCAAATTCAATCAACTTTTTTGCGCAACTTTCGAGTTGCAACGCAGAAATCTTCGGTGATGCTTACGTTGGAGGGTTTGAATTGCGACCGAGACGAAAATATAGAATCTTTTATCTTAAAACTGGAAAATTTTACTATAACTGGTCTGGGCTTATTCAGCACAAACTTCCCAAGCCTATGGGCGCGTTCGATCGTCCCATCCAAAAGTGGCGTTTCCAAAATAGAAGACAGAAGATCGCAAATTTTAGTCTCTGATTCGGCCCATGATTCGGTTGGACTGTCAGGTAGACCATGAAAGATAAGGTTTCA
Organism: Haemaphysalis longicornis; assembly: GCA_013339765.2. Lineage (NCBI taxonomy): Eukaryota > Metazoa > Arthropoda > Arachnida > Ixodida > Ixodidae > Haemaphysalis > Haemaphysalis longicornis. The sequence continues at coordinate 110,429,859 of CM023458.1, read as the reverse complement.
CGGCGAGATCTGTCTTCAATTTCGTCCAGGCGACTTGCAAATGAAACCGTTTCATGGCCGTACCGCTTCAGCAACGGAATGAGAAATGTCGGGCAGTGAGCATCCCTCGGACGCGGCCATTTTTTTCTTCCACAGCCGATAGTCTTTCGTTGATGTCAGTTATCTCTTTTTGCAAATTTAACTGAATTTCTTTGACGTCATTCAGTTGCGAAAGCACTTCAGCATGATTTTTGTCAATTTTCGCGTTTAGCGATTTCAACAAGAACAGAACATCGTTACTACTCTGAGCAGAATCCTCGTTAGGAGGACCAGGATTTACTTCGATGTCACCGTCGAGAAGTAGAAGCTTCCCAACAAACACACATTCGCGAACAAGATCACAAAAAACGCTGGGGCTTGGGAGGAGCAGCAAATTCGCATTACTAGTGCGCTTAGCAAACAAAGAAGGTGGAGAACCAACCTGTGCAAAACAGAGCAACACTTGAGGCAACCGCATGGCAGCTGTCCTCCCAAGCCCACTGAAGAAGTGACCGGCTGGGCCATCCTTATACGGACGTCGAAGAGCTGATGTCGATGACGATGGGGGGGCGAGAACCGTCATAGGTGGCCGAAGATCATCGTAGAAGTGAACTGGCGGCACCAGGAATTGTTCCTCCGAAACTTGCGCAGGACATGTCGACGAAGAAACCAGTGGCGCATCGTGCCGCTTCGATAACGGTAGGCACGTGCCGCTGATTGACAAAACCTGTGCAAAACAGAGCAACACTTGAGGCAACCGCATGGCAGCTGTCCTCCCAAGCCCACTGTTTATTAGGTGGGGGGGGGGGGTGGCTTTTCCGCATGCATTTAATCTTGTTAGCTGGGACTGCTAGACTCTGGCTTGCGTAAGGTAAGCAAGTTAAAAACACAAAAGTCAGATGGTCTGGCTCAGCCAACCACGGAATATCGCGTGAAAACAGCCACATCCTCGCATTTTATCAGCCTGCAGTAAAGCCATGTTTACTGAATTGAGCTTGTCGCTTGCGCTAAAGCGCACACAAACACGGCCCAACATGCGTAGCATCTGTAGGGAGATTGAGCGACCAAGCGTTGACGAGCAGCCAATAAACCCTCTCTGAGTCACGTGGTACAGCAGTGGCGACGCTCCAAGCCACAGATGCTGCGACGCATCTTCACTGACGAGCACTTGGCGTGACGTAACCAATGTACACTTGCGGCCGGTGGCTCAACTTCCTTGCTACCTTATTAATAATTTTGCAAGTGGTGGCCGAGTATAGCTTTCTCCCTAATAATACATTTTTGCAGCATCCCATATTCTTTGTAGGTTCAGGCGTGATAGTTAGGGCATCTGTATTTTCAAGCAAATACTCGCTACATGTCGAGACCCCTGTACAAATGGGCGAAGGTTCAACATTTCAAATAATTGAAGTTGGGGTGTCACGTGCCGAAGTTGAATCTTATAACTAGAAGGCACGCCGTACTGGAGAGTAGGAAGAGTATTGATTCCCTATGAACATTTAACGTGAGTTCAAAATGTCTGTATTCGACAGCCTCTGCGGCAAGGAAATGAAACGGCGGCCTCGGTTTCAGCAGCGCGATGCAGTAGCCACGGGTTATCCTTGGGGGTGGGGAGAGGACTCGGAGTCAATTTAATAAGCTGAATCTGAAAGCATCTCAATGATGAGAATTTAAAGAAAGACCAGCCTACCGAAAGCACTGGGAAGTACAAATGAAGAAAGCGTTAGCTGGCTATGAGAGCAGGTATGAAACAGGCTAGTATCGTTGGAATGGAACGCGCAGCAGAACAATCGTTGGAATTATAGGTAACTTATGTAGCCAAGAAATCAAATACAGAATTAAAGCTAAGAGGGAAAACAATATGACTATGATCATTACCATATAATGAATCCTCTAGCGAAATATAAAATAGAGGGTTGGGAAAAAACGTCATTGCATGCTTAATATTTGCTTACAGGGCGAACAAAAAGACGAAGAACGAAGGGAATGCCGATATGGACCAGCGCTCTAGCGCACTGGTCTGTGTAGACACTTTCTTCATCCTTCGTTTTGTAGTCCGCCTGTAAGCAATAAATAAATGGAGTATCAACTCGCGAATACTCCCACGTCAATGATTGCAATGCAAGTTCCTTGATTCATACGCGCTCCAGACAGGTTCGATTAAAGATATTTGTTTTAATATCTTATTAATGCATTGGACACGCCGGTGCACCTATCTGATTATGAGTACATTCAAATTTCTACTTTTGCCCACCCACGCTAGATGACGGTTTATAAGTGCGCCTCGGGTGCTTCAAAATGTCTAAAACCATCTGGGAACATTTACTCACGGAGTTTTCTCGGCCAGGCCGTGTGACAACTCGCTTTAGTCTTTATTATGCCCAAATCCTTCATTAAAAGGCAACGTATTCGACGTCCTTAGTTATTACACAGAGCGGGAATCGATTAATGATATCCTCACCAAGTTAAACCAAAAGAGCGTTGGGGTAATCAATGAGGCCGTCTGTATACGAAGAAATGTTGGTTAGTGTCGATGAGGACAAATATTCGCCAAAATGAAACAAGATGGCATGTTCTCAATGTTCAAGCGAAGTTTCGTAAACAACAGTCAAGCAAGTAGTTGAGGTGCATCCTCTGTATGGTTCTGGAAAGAAAGGTTAGAGCATGTCGTAACTGAAACGGCTTCAGACACATGAAAAGCATATATTCTGTTATCTCTGGAAAATAATTTAAAAATCACAATAAATGAAATTCAACTGTGTGGTTATCCGTCGGCAACTGGCCTGTAAAAACTCAAGCCCTAAAACGTTAAAATAAACTTTGTTTGTTTTAAAGGTGGAGTATTTGATTAGGGCCAGCTGTCGTATGTTTTAATAGGATACGTTATATATATATATATATATATATATATATATATTATATATAGAATTATATATATATATATATATATATATAATATATATACATATATATATCTGAAGTGCAGAGGTGCGCTGCCTGACACGAAAACGTAGGACAGGGTTAATACCACAAAACAGACAAGGTGAGGCGCAACCTTGTTTGTTTTGTGGTATTAACCCTGTCCTACGTTTCGTGTCAGGCCAGCGCACCTCTGCACATCAAGATGCTAAAACACCAACTAAGCCCACTCCCAAGCCTTGCCTGAATATATATATATATATATATATATATATATATATATATATATATATATATATATACAGTCAAACGCTTGTATAACGAAGCGTGAGGGACCGTGATAATTGTTCGTTATACACGTCACTTCGCTATATGCGTCGCGCACTAAATTGACACCCTATAAAGCAGATAAGCATTTTTAAGATGCAGAAGTTTATCAATCTTACAAGAAGATGAAGGTTACAAAGCAAAATTATAAGACGACGAGAGTCCCATAGTCGAGACTGCACCAAGACCCTCGGTTAAATATTACATAGAAGAATAAAACACAGTGACAGCCGCTAGAATCATATTATACAGTGGCATATTAAAGAGCTATATGCATTGCAGAGTAGTAATATAAATTATAAAAAAATATTGACAATATAGCAATACAAAATAAGTAGAATATTTAGTGCGGACTCGAAGGGGGAGAAAAAAAAGGACAACTAGAATAACAGGAAGCGCAATATCATACATGTAAAACTATAGGAATATTCAAAAGAACACTAAGGAATTTTCACGAGATAGAAAACACTAAACCGCGCATCTAGGTGAAATTTGTAAACACGCTATGCCACAAGAAACAAAAGCAGGCACATTTACAATCACTCAGTGTCAGAAAACATGATGAAGCAAAAAGGAAAAGAAGGAATTAAAGTGAAATGTAACATAAATTAATAAAAACGCTGTGCAGAACTACAAACATACATTCAGCGAGAAAAAAACAATACGCAAAAGTGCAACGAATAATATTAAAAAATACACAAATAATTTCACTATTACTGTTGTGTACCATTCAGCATTCTAGAAGAAACTTTTTAAGAAGCCTTTTAAATGATGATAAAGATGATAGAGCTTCAATTTCATCGGGCAAGCTGTTGTAGTTTGCAATAACTGAAAAATGCGAATGCATTTTACCGTAGTTGGTGGAATAGAGTAAGCAAATAATTAGAATTAGCGGCGAACCTATATGTTTGTTTACATCAGATTTAAACTCCGATAGGCGAAAAAAAGTCAACAATTTTCTTCTGCACAGTAGTACGACGTACTGAATGCGCAACCACCACCCACCTGATGCTATCGAGGTTCACGGCATGCTGCGGCGCGAGGTCAGGGAGTGAGGAGATATATATCTAGCGCGTCAAATGCCGCTATCACTTCGCGGGTAGTCATAACGCTTGGCTCCTCTGCAAGCTCTTCATCGCTATTAGCCTGGTCATTTGTGGCGTCCGTTTTCTCTATGATGGCCTCCACGATGTTGTCAGTTGTAAGGTGAGAGCAAATTAGGACCTGGTCGTCCACCGAGACGTAGTCGTCGGCCGTCACAACCAATGCGGCGTCGCCACACGCACTGTACGTGTTTATGGACTCCTGCAGCTCCGTGGCCGAAATGGGTGACTCACGATCGTCGGCACATCTATCGGCTGTGTCGTCAGCTTCAGTGAAGCCAGCACTGCGCGAGCAATTGCGCACAACGTCGGCGGGTATCTTCCACCATGCGCCGGTAACCATTTCAATGGCCTGGCGGACGTTGATCCTAGTTGGCCCTTCAATGGTGTGTTGGAGGTTGAGCAGAATTCGCTGCAGCATCATAATCCGGTAGCGAGCTTTAACGGACCGCATGATCCCTTGGTCCAATCGCTGCAGCACCGACGTGCAATTCGGCGGCAGAAAAATTACTTCCACGTGATTTAGCACCGGGATCTTGTTGTGTGCGGCGCAGTTGTCGATGAGAAGAGCAATCTTGCGATTCTGAAGGCGCTTTGTTTTCTCCAGTTGCAAAAGCCACGTTTGGAAAAAGTCCGCCGTCATCCATGCCTTTTTGTTCGCAACGTAATCTGCTGAAAGGCTACCCACGCCCTTAAAGCATCGTGGCTTTGCCGACCTCCCAATCACTAGCGGCTTCAGCTTTTCAGTCCTGAGGTAGCAACTCATAAAAAGGAGCAGTTTCGCCGGCATTAAATGTGTCTTCCGGCCTGTACTCGTGCAGCACTCTCAGCTGTTCGGACTCACGCCAATTGTCGGCGAGATCGTGCGGTGCGTCGGCCTCTTCGCCAGCCACAGTCTTGAAAACAATGCCATGTCGTTGTTTAAAGCTTCTCAGCCAGCCGCTCGTCGCTTTGAAGTCCGCTTCATCCACGCCGAGGGCGAAAGCAAACCGTTTGGCCTTCTGACACAGCAACGGCCCTCTGACAGGAATCTTCCTTGCACGTACATCGGCAAACTACGTGTAGACGGCGGCGTCAACATCCTGAAATGTGGCTGCACGGATTAGCTTCCTTGACGGGTCCGTTTTATGCTGTGCCACTTGCTCCTGTATCTTTTCTTTGTCCTTAAAGAACGTCGACAAGGTCGATGCGGTGATACCGTACTCCTCGGCTACGTCCTTTTTTTTCCTGCCGCTCTGCACGGCACTGATGATCTTCATCTTCTCATCGAGGCTGAATTGTCGCCGCTTTTTAGTCCCTGCACCTTCCACCTGCACTCATCGCTATTCCAAGGACGTTGCCAACATGAACACGGCGCAATCGAAACAACCACGCTACAGACCAGATCAGGAACAGACTCGCTGCTCTCCGCAGTCAGGCAGTGCGCGCATGCGGACACTTAGCTGACTCTTCTTACGCCGTTTTTCTGTTGCCGCCTCCCCAAGACTAGCCTGACAACTCTCCTCCAAATCGTTATTGCCCTTTGTGCCTTCCTTCTCGCAACCGCACTGTCATTCTAAGAAACCTCTCAAATACACGTTTCATCCCAAATTTGCAAACCGATCGCCCTTTTCTTTCTTTTTTCTCGCTCAAAAAGTGCATGTGCTCCGGGAACAGCAGAACAGCCAGTCAGGACTTGGGACCACGCCGACGTACCGTGCCTGTTTGCGCATTTCTCATTGTATTTATTTCACTGTAGACCCTGCTGCGACGACGAAACTCGGTCCATACTGCTTTTCCGCCGGCAGGAAAACAAAGAAGGGAGCGGAAGAAAAGGAAGGCCACCAAGCCTGGAAGTTAAGAGGCGACATGTAAATTGTTTGTCGATGCCTTCCGTGCTCCTATTTTGTCTATTCGGCGTCTGTAGACACAATAAAGGCCGAAGGTACAGCTGGTTCAGCTTCAGGACAACGCCTTAAAAAGCGCGAGTAACCGCAGTCGGGCCACGCCGCCTTTCTGTGCAGGTGTTTGCGCCCCCCGCAGTGATTTGCGTTCTTCGCCCCGAGGGCCAAAGGCGCAATTAGGCGAACCGTCCCCTCTCTGGCTGCGTAAAAGGAAACATGTGGGCTTCCCGGGGAGGAGTTTTGTGGGAGGAAACACTAGCCCTCGCTTACACGCGCTGCCTGGAAAATATTTCGGAAGGAGGGGGAAAGGCGGAGGGTTGAACTCCCTCCTCCCGCTGGCTACATCCCTGAGCAGCAGTGCAGCGGCATTATCGCCCCTTTTTTTATTTTGTAGTTCTTTAAAAGATAGCCCGGGGTGACTTGGTCTGGCCGTTTGCATTAGCGAGTGCCATCGGCAGCAGGAGGCGGGCCGCGGTGACGCAGCCCCGAGCCTATACCGAGCAGCCCGGTTGCTCGGATTCGATTCGCTGCTGCGTGTTACCATGTGTGCGGCTAGCCGTGTTCGTTATCAAACAACAATTCAGCGATTGGGAACTGCATGATTTTCTTCGTTAACAGGCAAATTCGCTGTAGTGGTATTCGCTGTAGTGGCGTTCACAATACATAGGAAACACCGGAATCTGGCCAGGCCATATGGCATGCTTCGTTATACAGGCCATTTCGTAGTAGAAGCGTTCGTTGTAGCGGCGTTTGACTGTATATAATATATAATAATATATATAGATATATATATTTATATATATATAATATTATATATATATATATATAATATATATATATATATATATATATATATATATATATATATATATATATATATATTGATTGAGTGATTGTATGGTTTAACGCGCCGACGCAGCGCAGGCGATGAGGCGCGCCGTAGTGGAAGGCTCCGGATTAATTTTGACCACCTGGGGATCTTTAACGTGCGCCGAAATCTCGTACACACGGGCGTTTTTGCTTTTCGCCTCCATCAGAAAAGCGGCCGCCGCGGCCGGGAATCGAACCCGCGACCTCGTGCTCAGCAGCGCAACGCCTTAGCCACTGAGCAACCGCGGCGGGTATATATATATATGTATACTTATGTGTGCGTGCGTGTGCGGTCACGCACCTCTATCACAATGTGTGACCGTACTATCACAGCGTTTTTTTAATTTGTTTTACCCCACGTGCCTTCCCCGTGCGGCATTTTCTGATGAGAGCAACACTCAAACGTATAATGATGGCTTCAAGCCTGATGCTTCTGACCTCACTACAGCATGCATACCTGCCAGTGAAAAAGATAATAATAAAGGCGTACGGCTATAAACAAGGACCGATCGATAAAAAAAACAGAGCGTCAGACTTTTGGGTATGCGAGCTATTCAATTTCGCAGTGGTATTGTGCAAGGCACATTGGGTGCTGTGGTCGCAACATCATTTTGACTTCCCGCCATACACGTGGAGACGACACTGACCTCAACTACACCGGACGCGTCTGTCAGTTGTTAACAGCTGATCTATTTAGTCGCTCTTGAGTGTGGGTATGTTCAGACTACCCACGCAAAAGCCATATCGTAGTCTATGAGCGTAAAAAACGGCATGACACGCAGTTCGGTTGGCTGAGACGTTAAATGACGTCAGTCTTTAAAGTTATTACAACAGTTACGGCGACAGTCTGAAATTCCAAACAGCGCAAAAAGACGGGACAAGGAAACGACGACACAAGGCGCTGTTCCGTTTCCTTGTCCCGTCTTTTTGCGCTGTTTCGAATTTCAGTATGCACCAACTAGCTCAAACCACCGTTCTAAAACAGTCTGAACCCGGCCTAACGACATTTTTGCGTTAGTTGCGCCGTGCTTGTATACATTAAAGTCCGTTTTGTGTTATACCCAGCGCGATACTACAAACTGTGTTTGGTGCTCGCAATGTTTGTTGATGCTCGTCGCGCTAGGTGATGGTAGCCTCCTTTGCCGACAGATCGCGCCACCACCTCAACGGCCTGCAGTTCACCATCAGAGCTCTTTCACCGATGCACTCGGCCCACGTCCAACCGACATATATGCTCAAATACCTCGGTATCGGTACACCAATACCATATCTCAGTCGACCAGCTTCGAGTACGTATACAACGCGACGATGGGCGTTGTGAGCAACCCCCGCCGTTTCGAGAGGTGGCCGAGAGCGTGCCGAAAGAGTCTCCGCTGTTACAGCAGATTTCACAGGCGTGGAACTGGCTTTCATTTCTGATCTATTTTCTGTAACTTTTAAAGCAGTAATGAAACTGTATTGTTCATATAAAAATTGGTTATCCCGCACAAATAAAATTGTTCACAACTGCACTGTCCAACGGATGCTGTGGTTCACTGAAGGTAGAAGACACCTGGTGTGCTTTGGGCGGCGTTCCCCATTGTCTTCGGGAAACCAAAATTTCAAAACTTTAATAGGCATGCTGAAGAATAATTACTTTCTGATGTATTATATCGATGTCTGTGAACCGTATTTGGAAACTGTTTGTACTATATCGGTGGAAATTAACCGTTATCTCTTTTTGAAGCGAATATATGAGAAGAAAATAGTTTTCGGTTGTGATTCCAGATGTGATCTATATTCTTTCTAAATATAGGCCACACCATTCTGAAGTGCTGTTTAACTGGGAGGTCTCGGAATTATCGCAATTTTTTACCACAGCTTGCAAAGTGTCATGTTGACCTGGTTCGACAGGCTTTGCAGGAAGTCACCAGGTCACACAACGAAACATTGTAATTATATTAAGAACGCAATAAAGGTGACGCTTTATTTGCACAAATTTAGGGTTACACGTGGACGTTCTTTTATGTGAGTTTGTATAAAGTAGAAAGAACCGTAGAGTTGTGTATTTTAGATACAGCAACAAATTGCAGGGCTAGTGATTATTGTACTTCAATATAAAAGTTTATTCGTCGAACTTAAAACGACATGTATTATTCGAAATCCTTCCGGCTTTTTATCTTCTGGAAACCCTTAGTTACGGACTTGTGGCCCAACTAAGGTTAAGAAATCGCTGTATGTGCGCACATGCACCAGCAAGCTGGGTTTAACTTGGACTCACAAAATTGCTTTTTATAAAAGGCGACAAGCAATTATAGGGTCAGGCAGGGATGGTAGTAGTCTGGGATGAGATACAGCAGTGTTTATTTTACATGAATGTGGTTTTTGTCCAACTAAAAACAGCTCATATTTACTGAGATATATAGTCTTGATATAGAACAGACACCCTGTCAATTAATTTCCACGGGATGCAGCAGATATGGTAGATGACCATAGCGAACAAGCAGTTCGAGAGAGACCGGACATAGAAGGATGCACGACGACACAGCGGTGAACTATCAACTGGATTTTATTAGAAAAAACACACTATATACTCCCCTTTCAAGAGCCACGTCGCCTCCTATCTTGTCATCCACGATTACACCACAAGTTAAGTCAAATTTCAGACGGCACGTACTAAATACCACAGAATGCACACCGCGACCAGACACTATGACAAGTTCACTATCAACTTGGCAACGGCTATTACAACACTGACAGACTGCACGTGCAAATTACAATCCTAATGCTCACCGCGACCCGTCAGGTACACAAATTCACTATCAGCTAACGACACCGCCTCAAACTTGGCTCCTCTTCACAGCACGCTCGCCTCTACGCTTCACCGCTCCCGTCGACGCTTCTCGTCTCGCAGACGCTGCATGACACCAGCCAGCAGTGTTCGAGGTGTGTTGTGTGCGATGGAATCTACAACAGTGGACCTCTCTTTCCTACTCTTTCCTCGCCTTAGCAGTGTTTACGTTTCTCTGTCCTATCCTATTTTCCTATTTCCCCCTATATCCCCCCCCCCCCCGGTCTGGGTTGGGTGCAGGTGAGCTACCATGAGAATTGTATAATATCCCCTGTTCATGTCATTTCCTTCTTCCTTTTAAAAACCAATCTCTTCCCCCGATGGTCTTTTTCCCCTGATGTGTTCGCTGATTGCTTCGTCCATGTTCGCGCATGCGCTGTTCCTGTATATCTCCTTTTGTGTATGGTAAAAACATTCAGTTTATGTCCAGCGCTAGTGACTCAGCGTCTAAGTTGTAGCGCTGCTGAACACGAGGTCACGGGTTCAATTCCCGGCCGCGGCGGCCGCTTTTGTGATGGAGCCGAAAGCAAAAACGCTCGTCTATGCGAGATTTCGGCGCACGTTAAACATCCCCAGGTAGTCAAAATTAATCCGGAGCCCTCCACCACGGCGCGCCTCATCGCCTGCGTTGCGTCGGCAGGTTAAACCCAAACCGCCGCGGTGCCTCAGTGGCTAAGGCGTTGCGCTGCTGAGCACGAGGTCGCGGGTTTGATTCCCGGCGGCGGCGGCCGCTTTTCTGATGGAGGCGAAAAGCAAAAAAGCCCGTGTGTACGAGATTTCGGCGTACGATGAAGATCCCCAGGTGGTCAAAATTACTCCGGAGCCCTCCACTACGGCGCGCCTCATCGTCTGCGTTGCGTCGGCGCGTTAAACCCTACAAATCAATCAATCAGGTTAAACCCTACAATCAATCTATGTGCAGCGCTAGTCCCTTCTGTGTAGTCCCGTCTCTACCGCGCTATTTTAACATTCCTCACTCTCCTATCCCCCCCTCTTTTCTGGTACGTCATCTGATAGGCTCTGCGCGTACTGTTGAGGTGGTCTTTAAAACCGCTTGCTTTACAAGGCAATTAAAATTTGAACTGGACAATTCTACCAATAAATGCGTGTTTTTGTGAATCGTAAATGTTAGTGCACTTTATGCTAAACAAACGCTTTTCAGATAACGTGAA